>JAECUM010011804.1:0-83254 GCA_016617855.1 Megalonaias nervosa | reverse complement strand
TATATATATATATATATATATACCACATACACACAAAAACAATTTGTCTACATAATATTGTCAACAAATTGCTATCGGTAACTCATTTTGTTGACGTTAAAGACGTTGTCTTGATCGCATATGCAACAGAAATATCTCGTCATATCGATGTCATTTTAATAGTTCCATAAGTTACAGAGAATATTTAACAAATTCATTCTTAGCACACGCTTGGTTTGTGTGATTCCTGATGTAAGAATGATTATAAGCTTTTTCTCCTTCAAATCGAGACAAAATATGATTTTAGGTAACAAAAGCGCTACAAATTTAATTGAGTAATTACTAATATGTATGTGTAATACAATTTACACATGTGAGCCTTCTGTCCTAAATTTCTGGCATGTTCCGAGCGCCTATAGGAAACGTTTTCCATCAAGCTGAGCATTTGTCACACAACATTCATCCGAGGCAGTCTGAAGCGTTGTCATAGTACCCACCTAAGACTCCACTGCCAGGCTCAACTGGGGGAAAAAGAAGGTAGAGGAGGAAGAAGATTAGATCGTTCTGTTATTTTGAATTTAGAATAGGGCTTGGGGGCTAACCGCACACATAATCATGCAGAATGTTTGCTGTTTGATTTATCGAATTTATGAATAGATTCGCCATTTCCCTTCTGCAGATTACAGCTATTTCAGGTAAACGTTTAATTAAACATTTCAATTTTTTCCGCCAAGTTAAGGGTATTAGGTGCTTTTGCGGAATCGCTGTTGGAGCGACCTTTAGCAGATTCCTCATGAAATGTGGACACACTGATAGCCTGAAATTATGTTATATTCGTTTACTATAAAATCGGATTGATCATAGCATTTCCATCCGCCATGTCGGAGCAAAACACTTCATTCTTGTCATCAGCAACAGTGAACTCGTACGATGTAGTCTGTGTCTTAGAAATAGCTACAATAAGTTAACTGCATTAGATTGGTTGTACGTCAAAGGTCGTTGAGAGTTCGTAATCAAAGTAATGCAAAATGCTTCATGAATGCGCGAGTGTCATTAAAGGAAAAGACTTCCTTGAAAGTCAAGTTCGCTTTGAAGATATGCCTCCTTGGTGCAGACAATTTCTTTAGTACAAAATTTGGACTTATAATAAACATTCGAACGTTTTATTTTCGGCAGCTTCAGTCATAATTAAAGAGAATGGCAAATATTTCAAAAAATTGCTCAGACTGCAAAATAAAGACACGTAAGATGATAACCTAATTTCGGAGCCCTTAAAAGAGAGTTGAATTTTGTTATTAGATAGTCTATTCAGCATTCGAAATTTCTCGGCAGAACAGACGACATGTGCACAGAAGTTTTGGTAAAACAAAGCATTGAACGGTGGACAGTTAAAGGCCATGCAATAATGGTTGTAATTTTATTCTAAGTTTTCTGAGAATTAAGATTGCGGATTTGCATTTATTTTGCATTAATTCTGAGAATTCCTTGTGTTCAGTTCGTCTTTTAAAGAGAAGCCTTGACCAGTCAGAGTTTCATTTCTTCGGGATCACATGTCACACAATATTAAGATACATCAAAATACATTTTAGAATATTTAAATGTATTTTTGCTGGGTTTTTTGGTTTTTGTTTTGTTGTTGTTGTTGTTGTTGTTGTTTGTTTGTTTGCACTAATGTATATTCAGAGAAAATAAAAAGACGCGAAATTTTTTATTATACTGAATCTATGCAACATTATTTTGTGTATCCACCATTACACACATATGTACTTGCAGCCATATCATACTATAATGCCAAAGTCTGTGTTCGCATGGGAAATATCCCCCAAAAATCAATGCATATTCAATCACGATTGTCCAAGCGAAAAGCTTTAGCTTAAAGGTCACCGGCCATACTCCAACATTTTTCTGTTTACATTAGATTTGCATTACATGATTAAAAGTAGTTATATTCGCACAAAAAGAATTTAAAAAATTGTCAAATGTAAAGAAGAAATAATAATTTAATTACTGGAAATATAAGTATACAACACTGTTACTTCCCCTTAGCTACGATTTCCCACCTATAGACGCCAACCGGAAATGACGTACATTTATCCCCACAAGACGAAGTACATGCTTCTTGTTGTCGAAAAATAAAACACTATAAACTATGGATAGTGAACATTTAGATAAAACTATTGAAAACTAATTTACTGTTAGCCTTATATCGATGTGCGTGCACTACGCACTAGATGGTGTCGCTTTCAAAACTGTTCCATTGTTTTAATTTATTTTCAAAATTCCCGTTAATGCAGGTAAAAAGGAATTAATGCTGGCTTCCCTATGTCGGCCGACTTTATAAAAATAAAATAAATCGGCACACTTAAAAGAATCCAAAGGAACCAAAGCTGGGTTCCATATGTCAACCGACTTCATAAGAAAAAATCGGCACAGTTAAAAGATACTAAAGTCAGTTTCCGGGGTTGGCTTGCTTTGTAATAAAATAACCTTTGTATTTTGATATCCTGTTGGTAAGTTTAAGCAAGGAGTTTATTGCTCGCTGCCAGCCGTGTTTCCCCGGGGCTTCTATTTGTTTGCCATATGTAAACATAACTGATGTTTACAGGGAATTAGTATGCACAGCAATAACTTGCTTTAATAATACTTTTGTAACCCATACTAGCAAAAAGATTATCATTTGCACTCACAGTGAATGTATTTTAAAATAATGATTTTTATTTGCGAGATACCGTCGTATAGTTAACCTGGATACAATTCAGTCTTGGTCATTTTGCACCTTATAACGTATCATGCGTGAATGGCAGGTGCCTTCAAGCAATCGGGTGAAATTTTCGTCTCTTTTGCGATTTTGTTATCTGACGTAAGCGCTGCACACTACAGTAAGGATGCATACGCCAGCCGGCATCATCCGCTACATGTACGGAATTTGTGAATATATTTTTTCTTTAATAAATTTCGCATGATGAAAAAAGAAGGAATAAATGATAACAATGCAAGGTTAGTTTTTCAATTTTATTTTGAAATAAGTGTTTCTTTTATCAATTTTATGGTATCGTGCGGGGGGGGGGCACAAATTTAACAGAATTAGCTTTTTTCTTATTTGTATGGATAATGGAGCAAATATGATTGACGATATTGACTAGTAATGACAAGCTTTCAATTTACGCGCGCACACACTAAGACACCAGCTTGAAAAATAAAAACAAACAATAAAATTAACTGATAAGAACCTCATATTGCAGCAACTAAACACTGACAAAATGCTCAGCATTATTCTCTCTCTCTCTCTCTCTCTCTCTCTCTCTCTCTCTCTCTCTCTCTCTCGTGTAATCGAGTGTGTATTATATGCAGCAGTGTTACAACCTGAAGCCTAAAATTAAATATATTTGTTATAATATCTCATGTACGCTACCCTTAGAAAAATGTATTCGTATTCTGTAGAATATTATCTGTTAAGTATTATTATTTTATAAATCAATCTTGATAATTTGACCGGAAACTTAAATTGAGAATGTCAATGTGCAGATGCATGTATTTTTTTGGCATAAAAAATAAAGGTATATAAATATTTTAATTAGAACCAGCAAGATATGTCATTTTCTGTTTTCTCTCATATATATGTACGTTACGAAGGATGATTGTTTTCTTTTTAAGAATATCAAGATAATTTAGTTTGTTTAAATTTAGTTGCTTTCCTAAAACCTATTATATTTTACAACCTATAAAAATTGTCAGAAATATTTTGTCCTACATAAATTTTATATATATATATATATATATATATATATATATATATATATATATATATATATATATATATATGACTGATTCATCAGACTTGTACACCTATAAATGGTAAACGTCCCAGAATAATACCTCATATTTCTTTTTTAAAATCCTTTTGAGCTCATATTGGTTATAATAATGCTAAATAAAGAGTTTGATCAAAGTCTACACTCTGCGCGTTCAAAAAGTATTATGATTACTTGAAACATTAATGTTTTATGTCTGCAGTAACATTACTGTACTGTAATCCTTTATTTGATATATTTTACTTACACTCCTTCTGTCCCTCTTCTCATATGCACCTTAGAGCTTTTTATGGGATTCACTTTTTTTATGGTAAACAGAGTCTTTCGGAAAAGAAAGAACCCTTTTGTCCCATCATCACTCTTTTGGTTATATCCATATGCAACACAGTGTACCGTGTTTGCTGTACAAAAGCACGATCGTAAGATATATCACATAGACATTTACGTGGGGAAATTAAACACTTGAATGGCTAGGTTGAATAGAAGGGATAAATATACGTAATACCCGTTTTTGGCACGCAGAAACTACCGATTGTTTACGGAGATTGCCGAATAATTTTTTCATTTAATAAAGCGGATTTTTAAGTCTAATTAAACATTTTTATAGTGTGCATACATAACAAATGCTTTTTGTTTATGACTATAATAATATCACACTTTTTGTACAATATAGGTGGCCAGTGACCTTTAAATAAATAAATAAATCAATAAATAAATAAATAAATAAATAAACATATAAAGCTAAATCCTTTGACAACTACAGCAGTTCCACCGAAAACAGTTTAAGCAATCTCTCTCTCTCTCTCTCTCTCTCTCTCTCTCTCTCTCTCTCTATATATATATATATATATATATATATATATATATATATATATATATATATAAAACAATCAACTTTAAAAATTTATTGAAAAAATATTTCATTACATGCATGATGTAAAGAACTAAGTTCGCTATACCTTCTAAACGGACCTTACATATGGTAAAAATTAGTTGAATGTGCAGTCTTGTCTCTCTCACGAAATACTACATCATTATCTGCTCATTTTTAACTTTACATTATCAGAATCATGCAGCATTTTTCAATACTAGACTTCTTCTTAAGACAATTAATGTGTTTCTCGTAGTGTATTTTTATAATTAAGCCTTAGGTAGAAAAACAAAATGATTATAAAATAAAAAGGTTACAGCATTTGTATTTTTTATTTTGTCGTTCTGTTGTTTTTGGGGGGGGGGGTTTGAACCAATACTGTGCTCCCAAAGTCTTGCAGTGTCACTCAGAAAAACCTCGTTCATAATTTCCGGTACAAATGCAGTACCTGATAATTATTATATGCTCATTTTTTTCTCCGTTAACTTTACATTGTCAGAATCGTGCAATATTTTGCGATACTGAACTCGCGCTTTCGATTCATACTGAATTCACGTGAATAAGGGAACTACTTTCTATTGTGAACAAACAATTTGTTTCTGAATGAACTAAAGCAGATGTTTAGTGGACTGCCACATACCAGCTGGTTTGGCATATTCCGCGCTAACTTTTTGATTCAATGTTTCAGATTTAGGCTAGCTATAGACGCCAGACAGGGTCCTTACAAATCACATGCTAGTTACAAGACATAAACTGCCTTCTTTAGCTGGTAATAAAAATGGCAAAAATATACTTACAGTTTTACATTCTGAATGTCCTCAAAATGTACTTTCTTAGTCCTGCAAATCCGAATTACATGAGCCATGTCATGGGTTCTCAAGCTTGATTACACATTTTAAAATTGTACTGTACTTTCGACTATATTCCAAGTGCAATTACATCCTCCTTACTGCACTCAAAATGAAATAAACATTAAATTCCACAGTGTCTTTTAGATAATTGCAATTGAAAGACTTCATATTTTCCCCACATTATGATCTGAATCATTCAATGACAGAACAGAAACACGCATGCCGATGTCAACACACTTCTGCCTCGCTGCTTCAATACAATGTATTTCATTTAGAATTGGCACAGACGCTGAAATCGACGTACTTCATGTAAATAAATCCAGTCCATAATCACGAAATTTCGTCAAATCGACAAAAATACCAAAATCTATTCATTCCAGATCAATTGGAAAAGTTGTTGCAATGGTCATTCATTCACAATATGACTCCAAATTTCAATTTTAAGTAGACCAAACGCCATTTTCTTTCGAAACTTGCGTCTAGCGCGCGACCAACTTCAAATTTATCTGGGCGGAGTTACGTGCTCATTAATAATTTTGTTGTGTATCGATGAACTGCACTTGTGTATTTAGTTTGGAATGCGGCATACATTCAGTTACTTTGTTTGTTGTAGTGTATTTTTATTTATATATTTAAGCCTTGGGAAGAATAAGTAAGTGAGCATATAATAAAAAGGTTGCTGCATTTGTATGGAAAAATATGAACTCGTTTTGTCGGATGGATATACTGCACTTCAAAGGTCGTGCAGTATACACATCCGAAAAACTCGTTCATATTTTCCCATACAAATGCAGTAACCTATAATTATTATATGCTCATTTTCTTCTCCGTTAACTTTACATTGTCAGAATCGTGCAGTATTTCCCGATATTGCACCCTCGCGCTTAATTCATACTAAATGCACGCGAATAAAGGAACTACTTTCTAATGTAAACAACAACAAAAAATTCTGAATGAACTAAAGCAGATATTTCATGGACTGCCACATACCAACAAATGTTTCATGGACTGCCACATATCAGCAGCTTTGGCAATTCCGCGTTACCTTTTTGATACAATGTTTCAGATTTAGGCTAGCTATAGACGCCAGACAGGGTCCTTACAATAACATGCAAGTTATAAGACATAAACTGTCTTCTTTAGCTGGTAATAAAATGGCAAAAATATACTTACAATTCTACATCCTGAATTTCCTCAAAATGTACTTTCTTAGTTCTGCAAATCCGAATTACATGAGCCATGTCATGGGTTCTCAAGCTTGATTACACATTTCGAAATTGTACTGTAATTTCGACTATATTCCAAGTGCAGTTACATCCTCCTTACTGCACTCAAAATGAAATAAATATTAAATTCCACAGCGTCTTTTCGATAATTGCAATTGAAAGACTTCATATTTTTCCCACATTATGATCTGAATCATTCAATGACAGAACAGAAACACGCACACCGATGTCAACACACTTCAATACGATTAAATTGGCAGACGCTGCTGGAATCCGATGTAAGTTACTTCATGTAGATAAATCCAGACCATAATCACGAAATTGCGTCGAATCGACAAAAATACCAAAACGTATTCATTCCAGATCAAATGAAAAAATTGTTGCAATGCGCATTCATTAACAATATGACTCCAAATTTCAATTTTAAGTAGACCAAACGCCATTTTCTTTCGAAACTTACGTCTAGCGCGCGACCAACTTCAAATTTATCTGGGCGGAGTTACGTGCGTATTAATAATGTTGTGTAATGATACAGCTACGCTTGTGTATTTAGTTTGGAATGCGGCATACATTCAGTTACTTTGTTTCTTGTAGTGTATTTTTGTTTATATATTTAAGCTTTGGGTAGAATAAGAAAATGAGCATAAAATAGAAAGGTTACAGCATTTGTATGGGAAAATATGAACTCGTTTTGTCGGATGGATATACTGCACTCCCAAGGTCGTGCAGTATAGCCATCCGAAAAACTCGTTCATATTTTCCCATACAAATGCAGTAACCTATAATTATTATATGCTCATTTTTTTCTCCGTTAACTTTACATTGTCAGAATCGTGCAATATTTTACGATATTGCACACCTTCATATTGCACTCGCGTGCAAGACACGTGTGCCCAACAGTGTATCAGGAACTACTTTGTAAACAAATTATGTACACTCGTGTAGTAGACGCTTTACGTTTTGGTTGATTAAATTTGTTTCTGAATGAACTAAAGCAGATGTTTCATGGACTGCCACATATCAGCAGCTTTGGCGCATTCCGCGTTAACTTTTTTGATACAATGTTTCAGATGTAGGCTAGCTATAGACGCCAGACAGGGTCCCTACAAATAGCATGCAAGTTATAAGACATAAACTGTTTTCTTTAGCTGGTAATAAAAATGGTAAAAATATACTTACAATTTTACATCCTGAATTTCCTCAAAATGTACTTTCTTAGTTCTGCAAATCCCAATTACATGAGCCATGTCATCGGTTCTCAAGGTTGATCACACATTTCGAAATTGTACTGTAATTTCGAGTATATTCCAAGTGCAGTTACATCCCCCTTACTGCACTCAAAATGAAATAAACATTAAATTCCACAGCGTCTTTTCGATAATTACAATTGAAAGACTTCATATTTTTCCCACATTATGATCTGAATCATTCAATGACAGAATAGTAACACGCATGCCGAGATCAACACACTTCTGCCTCATGTAGAAGTGGCACAGACGCTGCTGGAATCCGATGTAAGTTACTTCATGTAGATAAATCCAGACCATAATCACGAAATTGCGTCGAATCGACAAAAATACCAAAACGTATTCATTCCAGATCAAATAGAAAAGTTGTTGCAATGCGCATTTATTCACAATATGACTCCAAATTTCAATTTTATGTAGACAAAACGCCATTTTCTTTCGAATCTTACGTCTAGCGCGCGACCAACTTCAAATTTATCTGGGCGGAGTTACGTGCGTATTAATAATGTTGTTGTGTAATGATGCATCTACGCTTGTGTATTTAGTTTGGAATACGGCATACATTCAGTTACTTTGTTTCTTGTAGTGTATTTTTGTTTATATATTTAAGTCTTGGATAGAATAAGAAAATGAGCATAAAATAAAAAGGTTACTGCATTTGTATGGGAAAATATGAACTCGTTTTGTCGGATGGATATACTGCACTCCCAAGGTCGTGCAGTATAGCCATCCGAAAAACTCGTTCATATTTTCCCATACAAATGCAGTAACCTATAAATACCGAACGATTTAAACTTGGTACACCTATGACGTCATATGTATGTGCTTACGTAATAACGTCACGTGATGAAATATACCTGTTTTTACAATATTTAACACTTAGTTCATGCATCGCCCACTGCGATATTTTATCAAGTGGTAGTGAAGGTTAATCATGACATAATGTGAAAGAATTAAGTTGGCACCCAAATGAGCTTCAAATTTAAATGAAAGATGCTTTCTTTTATTGCTTTTCAGTAGAGCATCCTCGGATCACAAAAAACATAAATTTCTAAATTTCTAAAACAAAATTTGTGAAAATTATCGCTATTTAATGTATACAATTTGTAAAATAAAGCAAAATTATATTGGTGCAATACTGCTATCTTCGTCAAACAGCATCTGTGTGTGTGTGTGTGTGTGTGTGTGTGTGTGTGTGTGTGTGTGTGTGTGTGTGTGTGTGTGTGTGTGTGTGTGTGTGTGTGTGTGTGTGTGTGTGTGTGTGTGTGTGTGTTAAAATCCTGTTTTATCGCTCCGACGAAAACAAATGATACTGCACTGGCGTTTAACGCGATCATGTCTCCTTCCTACAATTTACTTTAATGATATATGAACCCATTCTTATTAACCTATCTTGCCCTCATTCGGACCATCTCGGCTTTTTCTGCAAGACTAACATTGTGGCTCAGACGTATTATATGAGGTATTAAAAGGTAGATACATTTGGAAACATATCATTAATATTTGGCATTGGGTCGATTATAGTCAAACGCGAATCTAGTCCCTTATTTTAAAGAAATTTCCATACGCGTAAAGTAAAAATAAATTTCATTGCGCAAAACAAGAATAATTTCCGGTACACACGCGAAATATATGTTTCCTTATGCGCATGTGTAAACGTTTTGTGTCGCCATTTTGAATAACACCCTGTCACATGATACTTAGGGAACGGATGTCCATTTGGCAATAGAACACAATTAATTTTACTATATATTCTCTACATTTGTTTCTCGGTACTGAACTTTCCACTGTGTGACAATCAATACAAATCATATGTTAATCTAAAATACCTTCAAAGATGACTTCATGGTGAAGTTCTTGTCAAAGGTTCACCGGCATTTTTTTGAAAGGTTTGAGTGTAAACAAACCAACGTGCAACGGAACACAGATTTCACTTCCGGATCATCACCAAGACCTTATTGCTCACTGTAAACTGTCGCCAACACACACACAGACAACCACACCATAAGCTCATATTAAAACAAATAAACAATTGTCTTTAAATCCATACCAAGAATGCCTAAATCTAACTCTTATATTACCACCAAACGGAGACAGGAAATAAAAATGCTCTAAAAATAGACTGGGACTACATTCGTGGGTATTGGACCAGAATTATTAATTGTGGCCTGATTCCATTTGGCCCTATAACGTCATGTACCCTTGAGTGCCGCAGAATGTAAACCCTATGGACGTTTCTAACATTATATTCCTTCAGGGCCCCATAGCATCAGGTTTCAAGATGGACAGAGAGTGGACATTCTTGTAGGGCGCCAGAGTGTCTTTATCGGCCATGAGTGCCTTATATAACTACTCGTATAAACACTGTGCTACTTGCAGTTTGAAAACTTTTATAGAACATAACCATAGTATCCGCAATTATCTTATGTTGTTTACCGCATGCTCCTTTACGGAAAACATCGAAACAAGGACATAACTTTCATCAAAGATATTTTTCTTGATGAAGGGAATTTTAGCAGTTTTTATATCCGGGTAAATTGTGATAATCTTTGATTAGATTGAGGCAAGATGTCGGTCATTGTGATCGTAACATCATCACGTTACTGGTCTTATTTTAACGTAAAGACTATATCATGTGTTCAAGTAATATTTTCAAGGCTGTATTGAAAGGTTTCTCATTAAAGAATTTTACACATTTATGCAGACGACTGAAGTACATTTTACAGTTGTGATGTTCCTGGCGGAAAAGGCTGAGTCATACAGCGTATCGAATCATTGACTTTGTAAGTGGAATACAAATATAAGGAATAAAAGACACCTATTCGCCTATTAAAATATTAACCATTTCTACGTTTTGTACACTTACTTTAATTTCTTAGTATTAAATATTTCTTTCAACTCAGTACAACAATATACACAAAATAAACGAATACGAGACTATACATGACAACTCTTTAACTTCGCGAGACGTCAGTACGAACACAAAGCAAATTTCGGTCGCTACTAGACTTTACTTATTTCATTTATATTTTGAAAGTGAGCTAGAGAGATTCTATCATTCGTGTAGGCACTGATATATGTAATAAAACGGTTTGTCTTATTTTTAACAGACCCGCAGTCTCTTTGAAATTGTCTCATTATGAAATCTACCGCTATGGATCCAACGGATTTATTTGTCGCCAGGCTAGTTTTCAATTGTGTCACGTGTACGTTAAACAGTTGCATTTATATTCCTTGAGATTTAAGTGCGATTCTTTTTTTCTTTTTTTATCACTCCACCTCTCCCATTCCGCCCCACCCACCCCCACCCCCGGAGCCCACGGCCATCTTTGGTCATAAGTGCTGAATGAATAGACGATGAACTTCATCTTTGTGGCTATGTGTTCTTGCGGGCATCACCTGTGTGTGTGTGTGTGTGTGTGTGTGTGTGTGTGTGTGTGTGTGTGTGCACGCGTTGAGGGTAATTAAGAAGTCCAGCCAGTGTTTGCGTGCATACGTTTATCAATGCTTAATAAACTAATCAATTACAATGATTGATCGTGTACGAATTTTATAGACAGACTATTCAAAGATAGATATTATTGATAAATGATGAATTAATTGATTCATATAACGGCTTTTATAAGAGCGTCTTTAATTTTTCTTAGTGAAACTTGTATTTAGTATCAGTGGTTTAATTGATTTTTTATCGTTCCATCGTCGTCGTCGCCGTCGTCTTCATCATCATCGAAATTCGCCTTAGCTCAGTATGGCTCGAAGTCCAAGAATCAGTTTCAATACCCGCCCAGACTAGCCTGGATTGGCAAGGAACTTACCTCTCATTTCTTCGACATGGTATATCCAATATAGATTTAAATGTACGGTTACAACCCACAAAATCAAACACAGTGATTATTATCATCCTGACAGAAAATATTGGTCGAGAATATATGTGATTCTATTAAACAAGGGGAGGAACCGTTAATTTAACATACGCTTGATGAAAATACACAAACGTGGTCTCCCTTTATACGTCTTTACTGAACGTTGGAGGGGCTTAAACTAAGTAAAAAGAAAGAGCAAAACCGACAAGTGTTGCATAATTTAAATTATAAATTTATTTCCCTAAATAAAAATGCAAAAATTAAAAATAACTTACAGTATGGTATGAATTCCTAAAACTCCTAAAATATTGTATAAATTCTAGGTATTTCCGATACGCTCCTAAGGTATCCGAATAAAAAATTATAATGTGTTTTATTGCTAACACCATAGAAGAATCACTGCTTTAATATCCAAAAGTTTTTACTGGAATTCAAGGTAAATCCAAAGAATATTAAGTCCCAAAAATGCCCTTGATTGTTTCACGGTTAGTCCAAAACTATTAATATATCACAGTCTTTGAAAAATTTCACAGTAATCCAGTATATGGTATTGTCTATTAAAAATAAATGTTCCAAGCTCTGCACGTTTACGAATGGTTATCAATATAAACAAATTTCCTCATCTCCTTACAAGCTTAATCAACTTTAAGAATAAGAGCTTTTCCCCGTTCTATTGCTTATATTTCAAAATAATTCAATCTAACAACGCAGTTTCTATTAACGAATTATTCAATATTGTGAAATACTTTTTCAGTGAAGAAGTCAATAACTCCTTTTCCAGTTTTAACCAATAACTAACTAGGGCAGTCTAACCTCTCTACATTGCAAATGTCCACCTTGCATCATGTGATGTTATTTAGATTTCCATGAACGTCATTCGTAGCTTATTTAGACCAAGTGATGAATATTTATTTGAACTTTGTACATCAACCTTGAGATTTTATGAATAAAAATAGTATTACATATTATACTTGTATTGATCTTATAGTACACCAACCATTCATAAAATACTGGCAAATAAAAAATGTCACTAAACTAAATGACTCTAATAGAAAAACTATATTATAAAAACGATATAGATATATACATAACACATTCCCCTTTTAAAGAAAAGAAAGATACATGCCATAAAACTTTCTCTTTGCATATATGTCAAACATATATATCATTAACATTTCATAACAATATAAATGATACAACATGTATACAAAATAATGCAACTGTGTTCTGCGATACATGTGAAAGTGCGTCTGCAATCAGATTTTCCTTTCCTTTAATATGCCTATCATCAATATGGTATGACTGTAATATCAGACTCCATTGTAACGGTCTTTGAATTTTGTCTCTTCATTTTGTTAATGAAAGTCAGGGGGTTCTGATCGTAGAAGGCAACAATTATAAAAGAAGCTGCATTAACATACACCTCAAAATGTTTCAAGGCCAATTCAATGTTTCAAGGCCAATTCAATGTTTCAAGGCCAATTCAATGTTTCAAGGCCAATTCAAAACCAAACAATCCTTCTCTCTTGCATTTTCATTTGATCCTTCTGCATTTCCCTATCTTAATCTACTTTCTTTCTTTCTATTTGCATTTGTTCTTTCTGCATTTGCTTTTGTTCTTGTTAAAGCTGAAGCTTTTGTAACTCAACTTCCGTCTGGATGTTTCTTTGAATTCCTTTCATTTTCTATCCTTTATATCTTTTGTTTATATATGAAAATGCAAGAAACTGAAATGCCAGTAGAGATTTATTTCAAATACTTAATGCGATTGTAATAGGTTAAAAAGCAGAGAGGAAGTGAAAACAAAAATGTTATCCATGTGATACGACCTTGAAACCTCTGTTACATTCCTCAAACACTATTGCGTTAACGTAACACGAGAATTAATGTGGCGTATCTAACAAAATGCCCATTCAGGCATTTTAACTTTAAAACCGAATGTTTAATTCTGGTTGAGAAGCAGCTTTATCGTGTAGAACACAGCAGAGTGCCTCCGTAATTTATCATTTAAATTAAAAAGTTTTTACGAGAGATCCTTTAGAGAAAATATCAAGGTAAGGACAGTGACATACTCTTTAGCGTCTTGTCTAACCCATATGTTAACTTTATGAATGCCATATTTTTGTTACTCCCGACCCATACCCTCCACATTAGTGCGTTCGTTTATCAGTGTTAATCCGTGCAATAAATGCCTTATCCGTCTTATGTAGCTGTTGTTTCCTTACTTGATGAAAAGATATCCCCATGTATCGCTTCCTTCATAATTTATACAAATAACTAGAAACTCTGTGTGTCGGTAACAAGTTTCTGAGAGCATTCCAGTTTCTGCCTAACCTCTTTTGTTGTTCGTAAAATTTCCCCAGGGCATAATTTTAATACGTACCGGTACTGACATATTATGTTGGTGATAAGAACGCAGAGGTCCGAATTAAGATATGTCAATTCAAAGAGTTCTAGAGATTCGTGTTAATTAATCTTTGCCTGGTAGTGAATATTAGATCTAATATTCATGAAGCGATCGTTCTCATTTTCGACAAATTCTTAGGAGATTGGAATCAAACAGCGATGCTTCCTCCATCTGTGACCAACACTATTTATGAAGCAAATACTTGTAGAATTGAAAGTACGGAGAGGACAAGTGGACTGTGTTGGTACATGATATTGAAGGTACGGTGTGGACAAATGGACTGTGCTGGTATATGATATTAAAGGTTCGATGTGGACAAATGGACTTTGTTGGTACATGACAATGAAGGTATGGTGTGGACAAATAGACTGTGTTGGTACATGATATTGAAGGTAAGTTGTGGACAAGTAAATTGAGTTGGTACGTTATATTGAAGGCACGGAAAAGTGGACAAGTAGACTATGTTAGCACATGCTCATGGGTGTAGGACCATATAGCAAGTGTATGCAAAGCATTGGGGTCCATGAAGTTTGTTTACACTATAGATCAGACAAGGGCCCATCGGTAAGGTTTGCATAGGGGCCCAAATATCCTAGCTACGCCACTGTACATGCTTTACTGTACAGAGTGAACAAGTGTACTGTGCTAGTGGTGGACAAGTGGACTATGTAATTAAATGATTTTGAAGGTAGGTTGTGGACAAGTGGACTGTGTTAATACATGATATTAAAGGCACAAAGTGGGCAATTGGACCGTGTAAGTGCATGGTATTAAAGGTAAGGAGTAGTCATTTGAACTCTGTAAGTGCATGACATTAAAGGTACAGAGTGGACTCCTTTAGTGCATGATATGATTTATGGCAGTGGTTCCCAACTTTTTCGGGCCACAGCCCCCTTAGTTCTATAAACTCATTCTCAGCTTCACTGCCCCCCCCCCTTGCCTATTAGCGCCCCCCTCGGTAATCCCACCGCCCCCCTAGGGGTATCCCACCGCCCAATTTGAGAACCACTTATTTTAGGGCTAGACATTGCATTAAAGCTCAAATCTGTCCAGTATTTCATCATCGTGACTATTGGAGTGGAAAGGTGACGTCAATGACATACTAAAGAATGACCGTGAAGTTTAGGCATAGTAAAAAGTATAGACATGTAACCAGTTGTAATAATGCATGCATGCAGTCTTTAGGTTGACCACGATATAGATTGGTAACCAATAATGTGTGATACATGCCAATCGGAATGATCTCGGCTTTTCCGTCAAGTCGAGAAAGAAAACTCGGATGTAATTTTGTCGCCATTGAGAACTAAATTCCGTTTCTCATGGGACAATTTGGCAACGGAAGGAGACATATCATGACTGGAAAAATCTCAGCCTTCGCTGTCGTAACACATGTGGGGCACTTCGACAGAGGCAAATCATCAAACACATCTTAAAGCGATGTGTATTCCTACAACTACTTCCGAGTTTATTTCACGACCTGAAAGAAATGGCTTATCGATGTTCCAGTCGAATTCAAGAATGCAGTCTTCATGTTTACCACATACGCTACGCACGACTTATAAACCAAACGTGACTCTCTGGAGACCATATTTGTCGTTATTTAATATATATTTTCTTCACATAGTGAAACTGTCGGATGGAATATCATGGGTGCCAAATAAAGATATAATTTTCCCAGAACTTCACTTCCTTTTTATCTTTTCTTTAATAGCATTCTGAGAATATGTCTCAACTTATTACAGTATCTTGATAACAGTTGGTGAACATTAACTTAAAAATATCGTTTAGAAACTAATCGCATGCTGCTAACCACGTGACCCGCCGAAGAAGAGTATATTTTGTAATTATACATTTTACAATTTAACGTATTCAAACATATTCAAGGAATGTAACATATTCAAACATATTCAAGTAATATGACATATTCAAACATATTCAGGTAATCTGACATATTCAGACATATTCAAGTAATCTGACATATTCAAGCAATCTGACATATATATATATATATATATATATATATATATATATATATATTAAAGTAATCTAACATATTCAGACATAGTCAAGCAGTCTGACAAATTCAAACATATTCAAATAATCTGACATATTCAAGCAATCTGACATGTTTAAGTAATCTGACATATTCAAGTAATTTGACATTCAGGTAATTTTACATCTTCAGGCAATCTGACATATTCAAGTAAACTGACGTATTCAAGCTATCTGACATATTCAAGTAATTTGACATTCAGGTAATCTGATATATTTAGACAATCTGGCATATTCATGTAATCTGACGTATTCAAGCTATCTAACATATTCGATTAATATGACATAGTATGTAACATTCTCAAAGTATCTAAGGCTATTTTATCTTTATACCGTTATTGCGTGTGGTAACACGAACGCCTTAATTCCTGGCCTTCATTATGACGTTTTTATGCAAATGAATTTATAAGTGGATACTTTGAATTATTGTGGACAGTTTATACAAGTTATTCACATCTTGAGAATTCCAGCACAATTATTATATTTGATCCTCTCTCTCTCTCTCTCTCTCTCTCTCTCTCTCTCTCATACAGAAGCTAGTATGATTAAATTTAGCTGTTGCTTTAAGCAAGACACCACGTGCTTCGTGGTTCTGTAAACCACAAAACGTGTTAGGTGAAAATCTTCAGGAAGTGTGCTTCCCATATGTTTCTAACTGGGCTGCAGCCGACAAAACTGATAATTTCGGACGTCTTCTGGACTTGATCTCTTTCATGACGAATAATTGTCTCTCACGGGGATTTATAAACATTTAACACGCCTAATTGCTCAGAAAATCGATAAGAACGATTCCTTTTGGGCTACATACAACAATAAATAAGAAATTATTTTCTCCACGACATGATAACATTATCTCTTCAGCCATCATTTCTATTGTTACCATTGCGTGTCGGCGATATTGAATCAGACAACCGGCGGCCGTGCGGGGAATTAGGGTATAGTTTATTTTACACCGAATAAACGACGAAACACTGAACTATCGAAATTGAACATAAACATGTGGACTAACTAGGAAATGCCGCATGAAAGACCCATGTAACCAGTCTAGTAAAGAGTGTTGATCGTGTCGCATAATACATACAAGTAACCTATCTTGCAAAGAGACATGCGAAGTTTAGCATATATTCTCGTCATTCTCGGTATCTATTTCTGTATATTCATATAGATTAATATTGTATTATGTAGGATTGCGTATTTCTGCGAGTTTACTTGCCAACAGTAACTTCAGTGTTGTAAGTTTTGTGCCCCTGGCGAGCGCATTCATAAATTTAATAAACGGCATACACAGGTCACGAAAACAGTAAAGATAGTTTAACACTAGTGTTACAAATATATATTAGTAAACTAAGTAACAGAAAAGCAAAACCTACAAGCTTAATATAATTCAGCAAAAAAAAAACTTAATTCTCTAAGTTACAATTTGAAAATGTTAGAAGAATTTACAGTATTATGAATTAAATATCAATAATCTTAAATGTTCTTTCACATGTCCAAAAGTATAGACTGTTCCGAATGAAGTCCATTCCTGAATAGGCTGATATACCAGTAGTCTTGAATGTTTTAATGTACCAATAGTCTTGCTGTATCACAATGATCTAATCCAGAATGTCTTTGAATTCACAATAATCCGAAAACCGTTTTTTCCAAAATCTCAATGAGAACTTTGCAATTCCAATGAATAATCAAAAATAAATACTTCCTCTCAAATTATATCTGAACACAGCTAAAGGTGATTCCACAAAATCTGGTATTAAAATTAAGAATTAATAATTTTTGATGACAACAATCTTATATTTTAAAAAAATGACACACTACGATGACCAGGGTGTGGGTCAATTGCCCCTAAAATTCATATGCAAGTTCATTTCAAGAACATTCAAAATTTTGTAAATGAGGCTAGGCCATGAACTTAAATATCAACAAAGGACTTACAAATAAGACAAAAATCATGTAGATAATATAATTTTCAAATGAAAACCGATGTTCTGAACGCGAACCCATGTAAATATGTTCTTTATAAATGATCATTATCTTCAGGTATAATCACGGACAAAAGTTAGTTATGTAATATGTTGTTTACAAATGACCCTTACAATCTACAATCATGGATAAAAGTTAAACACACAGTAGAGATATACATAGCAATAGTTTTGCAGTATGTGTCAGACGAATATGATATATAGGTATCCATTAGAGATGAAAAGGCTGGTAGTTATCATTAGACCAAGATTCCTCTGTTTTATAATGGACTGCAGAATGATGTAGGTTTTTAGTTGGAAAGTGTCAAGAGAGAGAGATGTGTGTAGAAATTATGGGTAGAGAACGTTCGTCACTGAAATAAGTTTTTGCGTCCAGTATTTTGACGACGTACCTCCCTTTGCGAACTTAAAGATGAATTGTTTTGTTGGAATAGTAATTCAACTTCATTTTGATTCATATCTGAATACAGTTAAGCGTGATGTTTTCTCCTGACTGTCTCTTTCGTGGCCTTGACCTGCGGCCTTCATCTTTAAACTAAGTATATATAATGTTGTCCTTCTTTTTGTTTGTCTGTATTGTGTCATTCGTTTTACACTGTTTACCGTTAGTTTCTCTTTGTTTACATCCTTGTCCGGTTTGTCTGCCTGTTTACCTTCTTGCGAGACATAACATCTGTATTTTCATTTGTTTGACAGTTTGTCTGCCTGTTTGCCTTCTTGAATGACACTATGTCTGTATTTTCATTAATTTGACGGATTTATTACCATTCCGTCTCCATTCAAGAGCTTGTTGTTTTATTTACATTGATTCATAATATTCCCTTGGTTCCTATTGATTTCGACTTTTCAAAACAGGCTGCAAGAAATAATTGAAGGATAATAAATAACATAAGCAACCAGAAGTAACGGAAAGATCTGACGTCTCTCATTTCCGTTTTCCTGATTAACTCGATTTAAAGAAAATTCTATATTACCGTAAATACCATGAATGACACCCATGATGACAAACAGAAGATGAAGCCTCGTCTCATCGAATCAGTATTGCTTGTGCAGACAGGCCTCAGAAAATATAAAATCCTTCAATTGATAAAAGAATACGAAATGCCTACGGCAGTATTTTTTAAAATAATTTTGCAACATATTATATCTGTTTATAGAACCATGAAATTTAAAGAAAAGTAAAAGACTCGTTCAATGCTCTCTTGAAAAGTTGCATTGGATGCGACAGATTGCATTGGATAAGACAGATTGCATTGGATAAGACAGATTTATAGACGGTGTCTATATTTACCTTATTCCTGATTCAGACCCCCTGTATAATGAAGACAGCCACGAATATCAGCGATATTTTCTTCCCTACTGTAGAACTAAGTGTAGAATATTCTTCCCTAGGGAGTATTGCTTGCAATTTTCTTTAATCCAGAGATTACAATAACTCGGATGAAATAATTTATTCGTTTGCAAAATGCTTACTACCTGAGAAGAGAGAGATGGGGAATTTACAGCCGCGTGAAATCCCCTTTTCTAATTAAACTAAAAATGTATTTCACAATATGAACTGCATAATTTTGACCAGTGTGAGAAATAAATTCCATTTAGTGTATACTCGGCGCTTACCTCATGTAAAATGTTCGTTGCCCTTTCTCGGTGCTCAGGTGATGCGTCGTTTTCGCGGTGTCGTTTGGCAATCAAACTGATTAAAGCTTGCCGCACATCACAGAGCTATTAAAGTGGTGCATACTTTTTTTTTATTTCTCCCCGAAAGACATCACAACGTGAAAACAGCAATATCTATTGTATAAAATTTTGCCGAGTTAACTCTACCGTAGGTACGCAAAGTTGGTGGATATCCTTGTTTTCATTACATATCAGGTAAACATTCATTTCAACAAAATTGAAGACACTATCTAAAGTTAGTGTAATGTGTTTGCGGCTAAGTTTTATTCTCCGTGACATTCAATGGAGCATTTGTACAAAAGATATTTCAAAAGTAACAACAACAAAAAAACCCAAAGAAACGTTCAGACAGAGATCTTGGTGGGTGGCAGTAATTGATAATTTTAATCATTTCTACAAACAGCAATGACGAGATTATATGCATGTAGAAGAAATATATTTCAAACATTAATCAAGGATATAAGTAACTTCATGAAAATATTATATTGTGTATGCAGTCAAGCGTGTGCATTTGTTCTGGTATCAGAGACAAGTTGTCAATTTGAATAAGACTTTATTTTGATCAATAAATTCATCACATCTAAAATCATTTATCTTCAGAGATAGAGCCCAGTGTACAATAATTGTCTTGAACCATGAAACAGCCTACGCTTAGCAGCACGTTATGGTAATATTCGAGTCGAGAGAGACAGAAATGTGCCAAGAGAAGCAACGGTTAACTTTGCACGTAATAATTTATATGTTGTAGGGTAGTTCTCGACGAACTGAACAGTACAGAATCCATATAACGTTCTCGTATGAAGTCAGTCACGAGCTTGTATGCCTTCTTTTCTTGAAATTGCTCTACCATCTTATCGGTCACTCCACAATAGGGAATATATATATATATATATATATATATATATATATATATATATATATATATATATATATATATATATATATATATACTGTATATATATATATATAAACCTTTTGTAAATTTACTTCTTTCAACCAGTTACAAGGACCTTCTTGAAACAGCTTTACTCCCTTCACACGTTATGATTTGCTCTATGGCAAATCGTATACTCCCTGTACACACTATTGTTTTGCTCCGTGGCAACCCGTATACTCTCTTCACAACCCAATGATTTGCTCTGTGGCAACTCGTATACCTCCTTCACGCCCGTATGATTTGCTCTGTGACAACTCGTATCATCATTAACGCCATCATGAGTTGCTTCGTGGCTACCCGTATTTTCTCTTTACACCCGTATAATTTGCTCTTTGGCAGCTCGTATACCCCTTCACGCGCGTATGATTTGCTCTTTGGCAGCTCGTATACCCCTTCACACCCGTATGATTTGCTCTTTGGCAGCTCCTATACCCCCTTCACACCCGTATGATTTGCTATTTGGCAGCTCGTATACCCCTTCACGCCCGTATGAGTTGCTCTTTGGCAGCTCGTATACTCCCTGCATGCCCTCATGATTTGCTCCGTAGCAACCCGTATACTCTCTTCACACCCCTATGTTTTGCTGTGGCAGCTCGTATACCCCTTTCACGCCCGTATGATTTGCTCTGTGGCAACCCGTATACCCCTTTCACGCCCGTATGATTTGTTCTGTTGCAGTTTGTATACCTCTTGACATCTTTATGTTTTGCTCTGTGATGCCTTGTATGCTCCTTTCACGCCTGTATGATTTGCTCTGTGACAACTCATATACTATCCTCAGATCCGTATGATTGCTCTGTTGGTATCTTGTATACTCCATTCAGACCATGATGACTTGCCCCGTGGCAACTTGTATTGTCCGAAATAAATAGTTTCTAAAAATTCAAAGCATGAGCATCCTGTCATTACGGTTCTTGCTGATGATTCCAAAAAAACTAATCAATTAAAACAAAAATAAATCAATAAAACTTGGCCCATTATCAGTCCTTTGTCCACATCTGATCAGGGGATAAAATAAATCCTGCCCCTAGTTATGTAGTTGTAGTTGTATTACGGTTTAAAGCCATTTTTCAGCACAAGATAGACTATACATGGCGGCCAGTATTAATGGTGGAGGAAGAACCCGGAAATACCCTAGAAAGAACCACCGACCCACGAGAAGCTACTGGCAAGCTTTCTCACGTAACCACATTGGCCCAGCCCGAGACTCGAACCCACGCAGACAGAGGTGAGACGGCAGTGATCCTTAACCGTGAGCACTTTAGACCACTCGGCCACTTGGGGCACCCGCCCATGGTTATGAAAACAAACAAAGGTTACAGAAATATAGGCATAGTTCGTTTATTCCCAAAATTTGTATGATCTATTTAAATATCAAGTTCTCAGTTGATATGCTAAATATAACACAGTTTAAACAGGGTTATTTTATCGCCTTTTTTTAAAGATTGTTTATGTTTCAAGGTAACAAAATATGATGATAAAAACCATGCTCTCTGCAGAATGATATTGGGTCACCAGATACCAAAGTCAGAGTAACAAAAGGATGTATGCAAAGTTGGCAGATGCTCGAAAAAGCTTGTGTAAAATTTGGAATCGATCGTAATAGAATCCCATACAGAGCATCTACACAAAATACAAAATGGTGTGGTGTAAATGTTCAAGTCGCTGTCAACGTTGTAGCTACATGAGGTACACAATGATATGTTACAAGTGTTCTAGTCGCCGTCAACGTTGCAGCTAGAAGAAGTACAAAATGATACGGTGCATGTGTTAACGTCGTCGTCAACTTTGCAGCTACACGACGTACAAGATAATACAGTGTATATGTTATAGTCGCCGTAAACTTTGCAGCTACACGAAGTACAAAATGGTGTGGTGTAAATGTTCAAGTCGTCGTCAACTTTGCAGCTACACGACGTACAAAATGATATGGTGTCAGTGTTAAAGTCTCTGTCAAAGATGGAAAAAGAGATCCTTATATCTTAGCGCCTGCTAATAAATGTGTTACCAAACGATGGCCTAATATATAACTTCTTTATCAAAATTGGGACTTTTAAATATAAACAATATTTTAATGTTATTGTAATTTTCTTGCATTAATATATAATGGCATCTGTATATACTCTTCAGTGAGCTTTCTAATGTGTTCGTTAATGATGAGGCATCGTTTTACGAATGATTTCTCTTCACAACCAAGCAATCAAGTCCTCAAGTTGCTTGGCAAAAATGTCAATCCACGAATGAAATATTGCACTTGCCAAAGGGCAAACAAAATTCCAAACCTTCCACCCACTAGTGAAATTGATAATCCAAGTGCAGTCGTAAAAGTGGTAATAAAAATGATCTTCCACGGATAATAAGTATTTCAGACTCTGCTCATAAATATTTATTGTTTCAATCTTTAACATAATATTCACTGTTTCAGTCCTAGCCATAACTATCGACTGTTTGAATCCTGATCATAAATATTCACTGTTCAGTCCTGGTAATAAATATTCACTGTTTCAGTCCAGGTCATATATATTTAGTGTTTCAGTCTTGGTCATAAATATTCACTGTTTCAGTCCATGTCATATATATTCACTGTTCAGTCCATGCCATATATACTCACTGTTTCAGTCCAGGTCATAAATATTCACTGTTTCAGTCCTGTTCATAAATATTCACTGTTACAGTCTATCATAAATATATTCACTGTTTCAGTCCATGTCATATATACTCACTGTTTCAGTCCAGGTCATAAATATTCAGTTTCAGTCCTGTTCATAAATATTCACTGTTTCAGTCCATGTCATATATATATTCACTGTTTCAGTCCATGTTACATATACTCACTGTTTCAATCCAGGTCATAAATATTCAGTTTCAGTCCTGGTCATAAATATTCACTGTTTCAGTCCATGTCATATATATATTCACTGTTTCAGTCCTGGTCATAAATATTCACTGTTTCAGTCCATGTCATATATATTCACTGTTTCAGTCCTGGTCATAAATATTCACAGTTTCAGTCCTGTTCATAAATATTCAGTTTCAGGCCGGTTCATATATATTCACTATTTCAGTCCTGGTCATACATATTCAGTCCTGGTCGTACATATTCAGTCCTGGTCGTACATATTCAGTCCTGGTCATACATATTCAGTCCTGGTCGTACATATTCAGTCCTGTTCATAAATATTGACTCTTTCAATCCTTTCTATTACTATTTATCGAGTCAATCAACACCGTCACAACATGAAATGATAATCCTGTTTCAGTCAAGCATTTCTTTCAGAAGTCAATGAAAATGAAGATAACTCCATATGTGTGCTCACATCGTGTGAAGAACTAACTTTCTGTGCGTAACTATGATCTACCACAAAATTCAGTGCCTGAGTTTATGTGTATGACTATGATCTTCAACACAATTCAGTATCTGCGATTTTGTGTACAACCACGATCATCCCTACAATTCAGTGCCTGAGTTTATGTGTATGACTATGATCTTCAACACAATTCAGTATCTACGATTTTGTGTACAACCACGATCATCCCTACAATTCAGTGCCTGACTTTATGTGTATGACTATGATCTTCAACACAATTCAGTATCTGCGATTTTGTGTACGACCACGATCATCCCTACAATTCAGTGCCTGAGTTTATGTGTATGACTATGATCTTCAACACAATTCAGTATCTGCGATTTTGTGTACGACCACGATCATCCCTACAATTCAGTGCCTGAGTTTATGTGTATGACTATGATCTACAACACAATTCAGTATCTGCGATTTTGTGTACGACCACGATCATCCCTACAATTCAGTGCCTGAGTTTATGTGTATGACTATGATCTACAACACAATTCAGTATCTGCGATTTTGTGTACGACCACGATCATCCCTACAATTCAGTGCCTGAGTTTATGTGTATGACTATGATCTACAACACAATTCAGTATCTGCGATTTTGTGTACGACCACGATCATCCCTACAATTCAGTGCCTGAGTTTATGTGTATGACTATGATCTTCAACACAATTCAGTATCTGCGATTTTGTGTACGACCACGATCATCCCTACAATTCAGTGCCTGAGTTTTTGCGTATGACTATGATCTTCAACACAATTCAGTATCTGCGATTTTGTGTACGACCACGATCATCCCTACAATTCAGTGCCTGAGTTTATGTGTATGACTATGATCTACAACACAATTCAGTGTCTGCGTTTCTGTGTACGAACACGATCATTCCCACAGTTCTGTGTCTGAATTTCCGGATCAGACTTGGCCTTATGTAAACACAATATTGTCCAACCACTGTATCAATATATGTAGACCTGATATGAGATGTATTATTACTCAGCTCATTGCTGAGAACTCTTCTTCTCCCATCCCCTGCCACCAATCACTAGGTTGACTATTTTCTCACTTCGATGCGTATGCATTTTTCATCTCCCATCTCCATCTTCCAGGTTGGCTGTTTTCTGCGTCCGATTCCTCCTCCATCTTTGCCTGCATTTCAGATGCTATACTTTGTCTCACAAGTCATCGACTTCGAAGATTGACCTGAAGTATGTGAAATGTACCATTATACAGACACACAATGGTACGTAACAATGATTCGGCAGATTAGGTGATTAAACACACGAGTATAAACTCATGACATAACTTACACATGTCAACAAAAATCTAATCGTTTGGCAGCAGAAAAAAATCTAGTTCAGTTAAAGCAATATTTACTATAGTCATTATTTTTCTTATGCAATGCAAATACTGCCATTGGATCAGCCTGGGTTTAATCTAACTAACTCGGCAGTAAAGAACCAATTTGTATTGCTGTGTCTTAACATACAAAATCATATCAAACCATTATTATGTTATATCCACATTCTAAGATAGATTTGTGAATAGCAGAGAAACTGGAATACAGTAACAGTACATTTATAGTACTACTGATAACGTGTAGGTGACATATCAAATATTGGATGTTTTTACTTTTTGAACTATCCAACCGTACATAGAACAGTGAAATTTAAAAGGTCGATAAATTAAAACATTTTTTGGTTTAGTTTATATATCCAGGTTGTTTTCAGTAGAGAATCTTTATTTGGTCCACTCCGTCCCTTTTAATATCGGTGTGGAAAAAGGAAAATTGCGATAAAACCACTCGACACAGGCAAATAAAATTCATTTTGTATATTTGTATGTTTATGTAGCTGACCAAAATAAATGTGCAGGCCACTACAGCAGTTATTATATTACACATGTATGAACGCTTTTGGACTTTACCTTCTCTGACAAAATCCTTGCCAGCATAATTTGAAAGAAATGTGAGGCAAACAAATGAAATTTAAAAGGAATATTTGTATTTATCCGTAAAAGACTTGAATATATTTTCAGGCCAAAACATCAATCTAACCATGTTTGAAAAAAATTTGTTTTAATTTGTGGATTTAACATTGTTATTTCTTTTGGTTTTGTTGTTTTTGTTTGTTGTTGTTTTCTGTTGAAGCAAATTCCACTTAGGATAAACAAATAAATTTGATAGACACTTTGATATTTATGTGTAAACAAATGAGATTGTAAGCACGATTAAGTCCAGGATGGCTTCAGGTAGACAAACCAAATGTGTTATGCATATAAGTATTCAAATGTAGATGGCCTAAACAAAATCATCCGGAAATGGCGTAATTTATTTTAGTTTTCTAACACGTTTAAACTGTTTGGATTTAAGTTTCTGACAAACATTCTTATTGACACGATTAAGCAAAAAGCCACCCATGTTAGACGAATATAGTTTGAAAGACATGTTTGCACCTAAATGTAGATAAATAAGACTTTTCAGGATATTTGAGTAGTTTTTGTCGATCTTTATATAATACGTTTTACATCTTTTACTTACGTCGGAAATTTGTGAAGAAAGCTACTTTTACGACTGAGCAAAAACAAGGTGAAGCAGACCATTGTATCTTTGTATGCATAATGTTGAAGATCGGATTGCATTTTCATGGTTTTTTATAGCAATTTTTCAAGTTTGTATTCAAGATCTTTTAGTCTTTTTACTCCTATATCTTTTGATTTCTGACGAATGTATGTTGTTGTTTTTTAAACAAACATAAACCTAGTGTTGTTTTAGATTAAAATATTCCAAGATGTCGTCTTAGAATACAATAGGTTCACAAATTGTAAATCTTTCTAATGGAATACATCCCACATTTCCAGTGGAATATATCAAACTTCTGTCATGGGTGTTTTGTTTCAAAAGCATCAGAATTAGTGCCCTATGTACTTATTAAGTTTGACATCTGCTCTGGTACTAAAAATTATCAAATCGGAAATAGCTCATTCTACCAGAAATCTAACGAAGGAATGATAGCCTTTTATCCATGGTTATTATTTATTCATTCCTAAGATAATCAATTTTTTTTATTAAATGTCCCTCGCATATGTCATGTTCCATCTAATTGGAGACAGATATGATATATGATCTAACGTTAATTGTTTCTTGTACACGACCTGACAATCTGCACAGCGATAATTATGACATTACCAGTTCAGTACTCCGATAACATTATATACGATTGGTGAATACATTTCATGCAATACCAAACAAGGAAACGGATAATAGTCCCTAATTATGATATTTTCCACAATATTTATGCATGTCAAAAATTGTCAGTGTTATGCAATTCGCGTATCAGAATTTTCCTGAATTGATGAGACGTTGATCATACATAGTGATAGACGCATTACGTATTCAAATATATCTGGCTACGAAATAGCTATATAATTTAATTATTCTCCTCGTAATAGAACAAAAGTGATGTACAGAATAAATGAAGAGGGTACTGCTATTATACATAAATCTAGAGGCTGAAACAAACGATTCATTGGCCAAAAAACTAAGATTGTAAGTTCATTCTAAGACCGTAACATGTAGGAGCAGTGATAGACAACTGAATAATAAACTGTGAACAGCCACTGTACCTTCCAAAACACTGTTTTAATTTCGAAATATGCTTCTATAGTCACAATTAGGAATTTAGTTCTTATTTAGATCTATGGTTGCAAAATATGCTTTACTAAATTTCTGAAAATATTAATAAAAAAAAATGAAATTGGTTATCTGCTCAGACCGGTATATATTTTTTCCCGCGTCCTTTGCATGTAGCAAGGGTTGGATGTTTGTACTTATTCCTCGTATGACATTCAACATCTCGTCTGCTTGTTAATGAAAGAACCAGTCAAGTTAAAACTGTGATAAATGACGAAACTGGAACGAAGACATTTATTTCATTTCATTTCTCTTACAGCCGAAGACTTGGTTCGAGTTTTACAAACTATTATCAAATTTCCCCTAAAGTTGATAGTTTTTAATATCGTTCTGTTTGCTTGGTTTGCAGTAGTGTGTTATTTATTTTTCAAATTAAGATCCAGTCATAATGACTTTACATTCTTCGGATTAGAGCACTGCTATAACCCTGAGGAAAGTGGGGGGTGGGTGGGTCATCGACTCAAAATATTCTTCAAAATTTATGAAATCTTTGCACGTGTTTAATTTTCAAATAAAACTTGATCTTGTCTCCATTCCACTATCTCTAAATCTAACAAAATTAGTGCTTTACACTGACGTATCATGCGCATGATAATGTGATACCTGAGTCACTGGAAAAATTGAGACATTTAATTGAAGTTTAATTCGGGACCATTACGTTATGTGAGGGTAACTCGTAAATGTTGACAATTTGTGTTATAATTTCATGAAATCATCTTGGCAAAATGAGCATGAAACATATTGATGGGCAATTCATGTACTGCCAATCATTCTGAAGTGTTGTAAAACTCGATACAACTGAATAGAATTAAACTATTATCCGAAAAAAAAAACTAGATCTGTTTGTCCAATAAATGTATGTCTCCTCCTAACCACCTCGCAAACACAAGAGTCCGTATCCCCAAAATGTTTTTTGAAATGATTATAACAAATTTGAAGAATGGTTATCGTTGCGCGAAAGTTCAATCAAGTCATTAAATATGGGCGAACAGAAATATATAACAAAATCATTTGTCTCTCTTAAGTTCATTGTGCTTGCTATAAATAATTCTATCTAAAACTGTTGAAGGAGAATATGTTAATTCTTTTTACAAATTTTAATTGTTGTACTGGAATGAAAATCTAATCAGGTAATCAAAATATAATTCAAAGTGCCTTACAAACCTTACTGGCATATCACATGTACTTTACAAATCATCCTGCTGTCATATGGGTGACAAAGTATTCATCAATTAAGTCTCAAAAGTTCATAAATGACTAAACAGAATACAAAATCTGGCATAATGGTCAGATAAAGGTCATCCGAAATATCGATACAAATAGATCTACTTTATTTATCTACGTTGCGTGGTCTTAGTGAAATCTTGCTAACACGTTTCTCTGAACAGACGCACGAAAGGAGGGGCCTAAGTGACCAAATCAATACACCTTCCCCTGCTAGAAGTGGGGTCATAAATTACACATTATATCCCACTCATAAACATCAGTGTGAAGAAGACAACAAAATGTTCACATATTATCCTGATGTCTTGTTATGAACATCTGTGTGAAGGAGACAACAAGGTGAAGTTCTCGAGTTATCCTGATGTCTTGGTATGGACATTGGTGTGAAGGAGACAAGGTGAAGTTCACATGTTATCCTGATGTCTTGGTATGAACATCTGTGTGAAGGAGACTACAAGCTGAAGTTCACAACCTTTTTCTGAAGTAGACTACATGGTAAAATTTACATGTTATTCTGTTTTGACATGAAAATTTGTCTGAAAGGCGTAACATGATAACGTTCACAGGTTATCCAGCTGTCGTGACGTCCTCATTTCCAATAACAAAAATTATCATAGTTAAGTTAGGTGTCGTTTTGCAAAACATTTTATGTTCTTAGTATAATACGTTAACATATATCAAGCAAAAGTCACTGTCTTACACAAAAGTTATCTGAACATCCCCGAAGTCACATTAATTGAGTTTGAACGCATAGTAAGTAAATAAGAAAAATATCCCCTTGCACAAACATCTCTCAGATGTATAGATTGGTGATTATATGTAGCTTTAGTGTCTGACAAATAGGCTTTTATAACAGAAAATCAACCATTGAAATGTATCAGGAAAAAAATGCATTTTTTTAAAAAAATAATGCTTGAGGGGAGTAAGTCACAGATCTTCACTGCCCTCATATTACATGTCTTTTACAAGAGTTAAAAGCTCCTTTCATGGCGTCAATGTGGAACACTGTAAATTTTCATGAAAATTAATTTTAAACTTTATTTAGCGTCATATTTATGATTTTCTAAATAAATAACAAATACACATGGAATGGAACTTCCTCAGTCATTATACTAATCTGAAAAACTTCTAACAGAAAACAGGTAGTGCGTATTAAACCACATAAATCATGCCTACACAACGTCCTGTTTGCTTCAATAGTCATGAAAGGCTTTATCAGTCTTATAATACAACCGTGTAATGAACTGGAAACCGAGCAAAGACAAAAGACGTACAGATAATCAGCTGATTAAGAAATCGATTAACCTGATTAACAAATCCATTACCAACTTGACATAAAGCATCATTATTAATGTCTGATAATGCGGTTAAAATAATATATTTTAATAATATTAAGTACTTTTTGAAAATAGTACAATATATAGTATTTGATGCTGATTAATATGTACTTCTGTTTGAGTTTTCCATTACATGGTTGTCTAATAAGATTGAATTTTGTTTCAGTACTAATTATGAATGATCAACGACCCGTTTCTTGAAACAGAAAGGATAATTATTTCTTAGAAATAAAATTTCATTCTTTCGCAATGGAAACAGTTATTTCTAAATTCAGAGTGACTGTTGAAATACATTGTGCTTAATATATCATTATCCGTTCAATATGTCACAAAGACGGAAGTAGAGTGACTGATGAAATACATTGTGCTTAATATATCATTATCCGTTCAATATGTCACAAAGATGGACGAATACCTTAATCAAACTTTAATATGCAAATTAGGATATATAAAATAATATTGATACGATGTCCTAACGAAACATGACCCCAATGTGTATGTTCAAAATCATTACCTGAAAAGAAACAGAAGAAGCTAAAGGAGGTATAATTGCATTATTTATCAGACATTAGCGTATATTTGAGATCATACAAGAAATACAAACATTCTTAAATTTGCGAAAAGTTCATATTTTTATTTCCTCTAAGAAAAACCATTTAGCCAAGTTACGAGATAATTTGAATATAAAAAAGTATTTAACTTTGCCCTGACTTTGATTTTATGGTTATTTGTCACCAATAAAAATTTTAGTCGGTCACATTTGGAACTATTCTTCTAATGAATGCATCATCGTAAAGAAATGACAGCGGCCATTTTCATATCGTTCCAATTTAGAATGGTTCTATATAGCCCAGTACTTCCAACGTTTAGATTCAGTATGTGTCAGTCGTAATAACTGCAGTGACATGCCATTTCTGCTACTACAACTGCTTGTGGTAGTAGTAGTAGTTATTCTGCTGCTGCTGATACTATTACTTCTACTATTACAACTATTATTACTACTACTACTACTACAAAGGATCAGAACTTGCAAAATAAGTTTTTTAATGTCATAGAAGGCAAATGATTATAAGGAATACTTTATAACACTGTTACAAATTTGTTACACAAACACCAGACACATAGTAACATTCATTTCACATCTTCTAGTACGATATATATATATATATATATATATATATATATATATATATATATATATATATATATATATATATATATATATATATATATATACTTTTACCTCAGGGCTATCTTTAGTGGAATTCTCAATTACCATCAGTTATTAATGGATCTGTGTTTTAACCTGTTGATTGATGAACCGGCATAAAAAAAGAAATCCATTCTTCCTGCTTGGCCATTGCTTAAATAGAAATAGATGAATATAAGGGAGACATAGCTGTCATCATCTCTCTGAGGATATTTTGCGAGTATATCTGAAATGCTAAGCTTCTTCAATTTGCTAACAGTGTACAGCATTATCATACAGATTCGAGAATTTTAATTTGTATTCTACCGTTATTCGACGAAAGTCCGCGGGTACAAATTAAAAGGCACTCATCGCCTTACCTGTATGCAACTAACCCTATACCAGGTCAAATACGCACACATCGCCAAAAATGATGTTGCAAAGTAGGTGGTATAGGCACATGTGCGTAGCAGACACACACACATGTCGACTTAGTAATTAATTCTCATCTGTACACCCGTTTACCTAAGGACCCTGGTTCGAATCTCTGTAGAGCACGAATTTAAATCCTGAAACCCGTACGATAATGTTATTTATTCGCATTTATAAAAATTATGTTAGTATTATCAAACATTGTCCTGTAGAATCCAAGGATCGCACTGTCCGTTCTGTTTGGTGTATATTTGTAATCTTCATATTTTGGGTATAAGGCACATAATCAAATAAATCAAGATTTGCAATAGTATTGTTAAACGTATATTAAAATATAATCTTTGTGTGGTCTTGGTTATTTTCATTCATGGGCCATGGGCCTGTTTGTGTGAAACTCGGAGTTTGGTTCCTTTCGTTATTCCAGAACAATCAATCAATGATGATATTCCCAAAAACACTATTATAAAAATGCCATTTCTTTCATTTGTCACTTTTAATCGATGCCATTCCTACACTGTGTCTGGTCATTTTCATCCATTAGTCCGTAAAACTTGTGTTAATAACATTAGATTACACGAAAGACAACGTAATACCGAAAATATTATAAAAGTTATTCCATACTTACAAGCCAAACATAAAACTAGGACGATTGATTGGCAGATGTCTTGTAAATGACCAATCAAACATTTGAGTTTTGAGATAAGCTTGAGTACATGTTTGTAAATGTTTGTACGATCTCGATGTCTTGCCTAGAGAGTCATGCAATCATCAGAACAGCCGAGGGTCTAAGCTTGAGAGCTTCAGCTTACAGCCAATCAAAATTGAAACTTCACAAGTAAGTTCTTTTATATTGACTGTCGCGGACTTTCAAGCTCAATCTGAAATTGTTTATTCATTCGGGGCCTGGCTTTGCTTGCAACTCTGTAATGCCATTGTTGCTGCAGATACTGTCTGCATCCGGGCCTCTGCACTTGCAGTTTATTTATGGGCGGGGAGGTATTCATTTTTTTGTTTTGGTTGGGGAGATTTCACCCCTTCCCCATTCCCATCCCTAAGACATCTATTACTGTTCAATATATGTTAATATGAATGAATTATTTAAGCCATTAAACTGTTATTTATTATTCACACTGTTTGGCTGCCTATGAAATCGTAACGAACCCAAAAGGTGAACAATTATACAATTTGAAAGATGGCAATTTGAAAAATTAGTCTCATCTATGAAAAAGAAAATTAGCAAGAATGGGAAATTCAAGTGTAGATTTATACCAAATATACTTTAAGAACTTCATGTCTTGATGCAATAAGCCGAAAAGAATCTCGCTTGAAAGTTTCATCTTGCGAAATCTTTACCTTACAAGGAGAAACAATGTAAGGCAAAGAGTACATAAGCATTTATCATATACAAATAAATATTTCAAAGTTTTCACACACACACACACACACACACACACACACACACACACACACACACATATATATATATATATATATATATATATATATATATATATAGAGAGAGAGAGAGAGAGAGAGAGAGAGAGAGAGAGAGAGAGAGCAATAATAAACTTGTTTCTTAAGTCACATGGAATAAATCAGATTGTTGGAACAGCATATTTTCTGTAACTTTATACGTTTAAAGAGAAAACAAACACTGGACAGAGGGTACGTATCCGAGTTCAACATTCAACAGACAGCTTTTCCAGCAGCCCCTCAGTTGGAATGGAACTTTGAAAAACAGTGCAGAGCCAGCAATTAGTTTCTAGCTGAAACTTGCCAGAGATGCATGCAGTGTTCAATTGCCGTATGAGCATGACGCATGCAGTGTCCATAGCCGCACATCTGGAGTATTATAATTAAATTTAATTCAGATAATTAATATTTACCCTCGCCCAATTATTTTTGTGTAATTCTTCTCCTGACGCATATAAGGTTATTTTTACTATGTTAATTTGTACGAGAGAAAACAAAAATGACTGTTTAGAATGAAAAATGGCGAGTTACAGCACAGGCCTATCGCATTTTTGATATCCAGATGGACTAAAAGGACCACTTTTTTTCACTACCTTCTTATAACCTGGAAAACACCAAAATACAAATTTCGAAAGGATCGTGGAATGTACAGTGATAAGCTGTCAAAGTTTCTATGACATAATACAGACAAAGCAGCTAATGAGGGCAGTAAAGGTTCAAATCTCTGACATTGGAAAATTCAATGTTAAACATAAATACATATTGGGTTCAGAGAGTTATATGTGAACGTGTTTAAACATCACACAAATTAAAGTTACATAAAACAAACAAATCTATTTATATCTAACCTGGGATTTAAGTTAAAAGGATCAAGAGTTAGTTTCCAGGTATGTTAAACTATTTATAGGAATCTAGAGTTAGCTTTCAAAGATGTTAAAATATTAATATGCCTCTGGAGGTAGATTTTAGATGTGTTGCAATTTTAATATAAATGCACAAGTAAAGAAAACAAGGCTACTTAGAATCAACCCAGAAAAGTAAATAGATATTCATTCAGAAAGTGTTAAAACCTACCAAAAATTTAAGGGTAAATAAAAAAACCAGATTAGTTCACTCAAATCATTCCAAACTTTAGGGTTAATTAAAAAAAGATTAGTTCACTCAAATCATTCCAAACTTTAGGGTTAATTAAAAAAAAGATTAGTTCATTCAAATCATTCCAAACTTTAGGGTTAATTTTAAAAAAAAAGATTAGTTCACTCAAATCATTCTAAAATTTAGGGAAAAATATAAAAAAACAGATTAGTTCATTCAAATCATTACAAAAGTAGGGGTCAGTTTAAAACCACATTAGTTCACTCAAATCATTCCAAAGTTTTAAAAGTTAAGGGTCCATTAAAACACCCATATTTTCATTACCAAATGGATTTTACAATAATTTTACTAGCCGTTGTAGCACTGTAATATCCTCTTTTGCACACCTTGTTCGATCCCGATAAGCTCAGCTTCCTCCTCCATCTTGTTTGTATGCTTCTCCTCCATCTTGTTTGTATGCTTCTCCTCAACACTTTTGTATAGTTCTCCTCCATCTTGTTTGTATGCTTCTCCTCAACACTTTTGTATAGTTCTCCTCCATCTTGTTTGTATGCTTCTCCTCAACACTTTTGTATAGTTCTCCTCCATCTTGTTTGTATGCTTCTCCTCCATCTTGTTTGTATGCTTCTCCTCAACACTTTTGTATAGTTCTCCTCCATCATGTTTGTATGCTTCTCCTCAACACTTTTGTATAGTTCTCCTCCATCATGTTTGTATGTTCTCCTCAACACTTTTGTATAGTTCTCCTCCATCTTGTTTGTATGCTTCTCCTCAACACTTTTGTATAGTTCTCCTCCATCATGTTTGTATGCTTCTCCTCAACACTTTTGTATAGTTCTCCTCCATCATGTTTGTATGCTTCTCCTCAACACTTTTGTATAGTTCTCCTCCATCTTGTTTGTATGCTTCTCCTCAACACTTTTGTATAGTTCTCCTCCATCATGTTTGTATGCTTCTCCTCAACACTTTTGTATAGTTCTCCTCCATCATGTTTGTATGCTTCTCCTCAACACTTTTGTATAGTTCTCCTCCATCTTGTTTGTAAGCTTTTGATCCATCTTGTTTGTATGCTTTTGATCCATCTTGTTTGTATGCTTCTCCTCAACACATTGGGTGAAATGCAACTTACTCCTCGTCTCGTTTCATCATACCAACAGTCATAATACAAACAAACTTCATGCACTGCATAAAGCTATAAATGATGAGTGTACAAAATATCAGCTGTACAAGTTTTCAGGCGAATGTGAGAATAGGAACAATGGATGGTTGAAATGTATCCAACGCACGGACAAAGTCAGAAAAAGTGATAAGAGCAGATTTTGCACCCAGAATAAGTCAGTACATGGCATATGAGTGCAGGAAAAAATTCAGATTATATCAACCAGACCTCGTAACAGATATTTTCATCATCCAACATTCTGTTAAGAAATGCAGCATAAAACTAATTACACACTGAGATGAATAAGAATCATGGAAAACAAAACTGTTGGCTAATTAATTACAGTTGAAATTTGGAAAGATTAAGCACAAGATATTTAACACGTTATAAAGACACGAAGAACTAGCATAGAAAACTCATTTTCCCCTTTATATACTAAGCAGTGGAAAACGCACTACGTTGAAAAACCAACATAAATAAACCAATAATTGAAAACGCACCACGTTAAATAAAGCAACATAAATAAATCAATAATAAAAATGAATAACTTGCATAGATAATCCAACTTTCGTCATTCCAGCATTGCCAGAAACGAGGATTAGAGATTTGAAAATGAAGCTTCAACTATTTTTCCAATTTTCAAAGAAGGATATCTACAATTGTTAGAGACCTGATCAAAGCAGTTTCATACGCAGGAAAACAAAATATGTGTGAAATGTTTCATCGAAACTTAGAAGGCGATCAAGCCAACTAGTCAAAAGTTTGTGTGCAACCTGAAAGACAAGACAAAATACATTGTACACGTCATAAATATCGATTTTTCTGTCAAGATGGTATGTAACGAACGGATGTTCTTATTTTCGTCATATTCAATTACATATAGTTTCATATTCTCTCTCTCTCTCTCTCTCTCTCTCTCTCTCTCTCTCTCTCTCTCTCTCTCTCTGTGCCGAAAATGTAAACATTTATTTGCATATCATGTTGTCTTTACCTCATTTACTGACCGCTCCGGTGGCCTAGTGGTTTGAGCGTACGCCTCGGATGCGGGATGTCGCTGGTTCAAACCCCGGTCGAGTCATACCAAAGACTAACATAACAGCTGCATCGCTAGGCGCTCAGCATTAAGAGGTTAGTGTTAGGACTGGTCGGCCTGGTATGAGGATAATGTGACTGGGTGGGACACGATGCTACATATCTGCGGCATGATGCCACAGTGCATGACATAACTACAAACTGCCACACTGCAGACATCGTAGCGATATGAATGAAAAATTGTTAAAGCTACGTTAAAAACCCAAATCACACACACACACACACACACACACACACACCTAATTTACTATAGTTTGGTAAATACCCACCCCGCAAGATAAAAGTGTAATCGATATGTATGGTCTCTTTTATGATCCAACTCATCCGAGTTCTTGACAAAATAGACATATTTGACTGGTTGAGAAATTTAGAATCTTTAGATTGACATAAATAGGCAGTCCGATGTAAAACCATCTCATCAATGGTTGATCTTGCTCATTATTGAATTAATGAATTAATGCGTGACCTTAATTTTTATATCATCCTGTATTTCAAGATGTATTAGAATCCAATCAGAACTATGAATTCCAGGGTGTAACAAGCTGAGTCAGATGCAGAATAACTCATTAGTTTGTATCGATCTCGCTGGTTATCAGTCGCCTATGAAATATAAATAATATAAACCCATATTTCAAGTTTAATCAAAATTAGATCAAAAGTATTGCTTCCAGAGTGGTAACTAGCTCAGCCAATCAAACACAATATTGAGTCATTATAATGTGTGAATTTCGTCCTGTTTTGTGCCACTCTTTGGTCTTGGTGATATAGACCCATAATACAAGTTTGATCAGAATTGGGTTTGAAATACCTCCAAAGTGGTAGCAAATGTATCCAATCAGAAGCTTGAACACCTCATTAATTTGTGCGGATCTCGCTCATTATCAATCTCTTCAATGACCTGTACTAAATGAGCCCATATTCCAAGTTTGATGAAACCCAGATCAGAATTATGACCTCCAGTTTCGTAGCAAGCAGGTGTTAAACGGGTGCAGGGCGAACGACTAACGACAGACAAATGACCGCGTGATAAGCTGACAGTCCACGAAAAATGTAATTAGCTATGTAGTGATATAAACGACACATGTCTTCGTAATTGGGTAATATGGTTCTTTCGCTAGCATTTGTATTTACTAGTTTTTGACGAAATTAGAACGATATTGTCTTTCACAAAGTATCTGTCACTGTTCAATATCATCTACGTTATCTTTTCTGAGACAAATGTGTATTGCGATTAGAATGAAAACAAGTTTATTCCCAGAAACTGGTTCTGGTTTATCTTTAATACAATAGTAGTACCCAACCAAACAATCTGCAGATGTTCATATATTTAATCTTTTCATAATTTGCTTTTATTTTTGTCTATATCCCACAGACACATCGTAAAATTTGTTGTCTGAATAAGTTATCCACATTGCGAATTGTTGTTTTAATTTTAATCTATTTTTATCCCGTAAAGATTCTCTTAAAGTCTAAAGGAGACATTTTTTTCACTTGGCGTTCTCGTTTAACACTAATGAGCGGGGATATTTTTAAGTTCGGCAGACACGTTGTAATTTTACTTTAACTTATTCATTTATGTTCATTAAATTTGTACATTGTAGAAAAGGACACGTAACAGAAAAATTGAAGGATGATAGGATCTATGAATTAATTCTGGAGAAAAAGAAAATATTTTGAGAAGTGACTACAATTACTGCATGGAAGTGTGCATATCAATTATTTTCATAATAAGGCCTTTTATAATGTTCTTTCCTACTGGTCTATTCAAAGAACATCTTCAAGAAGGAAATGTCCAAGGTAGATGTATTTAAATCAGTCTGAAGAATCTGTCAAGTTTCAATCCCCCTTAGGATAGAAAGCACTAGATTCCTTGAAGAGATAAACACTGATTGCGAGAGCAGATGTTAGGTAAATGTTTTCAGGCAATTTATTTCGAGGCTGTGTCAGAAATTAAACGAATGTTTGCCAATAGCTTATTTCCACGCCGTGTTAGAGTCGACTAAATATTTGAAAATAGTTTATTATTTCCACGTTGTGTCAGGGTCAATTTAAAAACACAGCAGTTGAGCAATATGAAAATAAACATCCCTGAGCATACAAACCAAGAAATGTACTTTCCGAGAAAAATGAAATGTTAATTAAAATACCTTTATTATCACTGCTCTTCAGAAATATACCTAAGAGTCTATATGTGGCAACATATGCAGCCCTACTCTTCCCAAACGATAAATGAAGAAGACATATTTTAGCAATTGATTTGGCTAGACCCTTTTGGATCACTTTTTTAATGCAAATGACCAATCGCCAAAGCAGAGTTAACCACGCCCTACTTATTAGCATAACGCATCAAAATCAAAGTGTTTTATAACACTTACCCAGTGTCAAAAAGTATTTATTTTTAAAGGGCAGGATGAAAATTTTACGTAAACTAGTTGGAAAATGTTTATGTTAATGACAACATGAATTTGTATATAACATATTGTACGGTCGGACAATCGACGGACATCAGGCCTGAAAGTCCGTCACTCTGTCAATGTGCCTGTAAAACACGCCTTCAGTGTATGTCGATTGTCACAAGATATCACTACCTTAGGTTTGAGTTACATACAGCGAGAAACAATTCTTGACTAGATGAATGTCTGAGTGTACGTATGTCTCTGTGTACGTCTGTCTGTCTGTCTGTCTGTCTGTCTGTCTGTATATATATATATATATATATATATATATATATATATATATATATATATATATATATATATATATATATATATATATATATACACAAGTAGTATAGAAATGATGTCACTCCGAGATTTTCAGATTTAATTTTTTACAAGTGTAAAAAAGCATTAAATTTCGAAATGAAAACTATGAGTAACAAAAATTGCGTCATTTTTGCTCACTACGCTGATTGTTAACGTAAATTAAACGTTGTCTACTGTACTGTCTCTGTACTGTTCTGGGCTTCAGTTAATAGTTCCGCTCATTTGAAACAAGATATCTGGGATGTTTTTGTAAATATGCCAAACAAAAATATATATGTTAGGAACTAATTTTTTTTTAAAGAACTTCTATTCAATGCAATGTTTATTCTTATAAATTAATTGTGTAGTAACTTAATAAAGATTAGGGTTGTTAAGTAAGAGTTGCAATACCTTTTGCATTGTACGAGTGTATTATAATTTTTCTTCTTGTTTTCTAATTCAGTATTTATTGTACAAGTACAGAGAGAAAGAGCTTCTTGATCAGCAAGTTTTCGTCGGCTTTTATTCATCAGTCGATCATGAAAAGGTAGTACAACAGTAAATTCTTATGTGATGACGTCTGTAAATCTGAAGAACAGGTACTGGAAAGGTTATGAACTTTGAAGTTAAACGGAAGCTGTACGGGAATAGGTTTCCGTTAGACTCCATGATGATAGTTAAGCTTTTCCTTACAGTTCGAGCCCAGTAACTCTTCGCACCACAGCGATGACATTGTTATCTCAAGGAGAGACGCCTCCGAAAAGGAGGCTAAACCATCTGTCATCTCTATCGATCTGAGAGTGCCCGCCAATAACTTGGGCATGACGAAGAAAACGTTTACCATCAACCATCATATCATAATATAGTGCTGACAATACAGACCAAAATTCATTTCGTAACAGGAACTGAGCAAAATCATTTCATAACAAGAACTGGGCAAAATCAGTTCATAACAGAACTGGGCAAAATCAGTTCATAACAAGAACTGGGCAAAATCAATTCATACCAAGTTAAAGGGACAATCCCTTCATAACAATAAAATTCTTTTCATACTAATATTGTAACTCTGGCTTAATAATAAAAATAATAATAATGAGGACTTTCTGTAGCGTCTAATCTTTAGAAGCTCTAAGCGCTTTACAACATTTGACAACACTTGGAAAACATATATAATGATATGATTACAAAAATAAAAACAAACACCACGAAATTAGAAAACAGAAAACATGCTGTAAATATTTAAGGTAAGGAAACATTATTAGGTCTTTAAGTCTGTTCTTGCAGTTGAAATAGGTGAATTTTAAGAGCGCCCTTGAATGAGATCACTGTGTCTTTGTGTCTAAGTTCAGTGGGCAATTCGTTCCTCGTTGCTGGGCCCTGGTATGCAAAAGAACGTTGTCCATATGATTTCATTTTCATAGTGGGAATAATGAGAATACGAGTGTCAAAAGAGGAGCGTAAGTATCTTGCTGGTGTGTACACATGGGTGAGGTCAGATAGGCGTGTTGGTCAGTGAAACGTAGCACAGAGAACAAATTTTGTGTTTAATTATGGATCGAATGGATAGCCAGTGTAGGATACAGAGCAGGGGGAGGCGTGCTCTGATCGTGGTACACTAAGGATGATCCAAGAAGCTGTGTTTTGAACTTTTTGAAGTTTCTGGAGTAGATATTGAGACGAACCAGACAGAATTGAATTACAATAGTCCAGTCTTAAAAGTACTAAGGAACACAAAAGTGTTTTAGTGGTCTAACCTTTAGTAAAATATACACATTTGAATTGTAAGGGTAAAAATTGCATTCAATAAAAATTCCTAAACAATTAGATCCTAACACATATATGGAGCACACCATAAATCACACAAGTTTATATATAAATCGACTTTGATGGTTATGCAATAGCAAGGAAAAATAAAAACAAAGTGACTATATAGGTTAAGGGTGGGGGAAGCTCAAATGCAATATATAATATAAAGAAAATATAGCCCGTACCAAAATAACTTGTTCCTTATTCGTGAGTTACTTACGTATATATGACGACAGTCGTCATAGTACCTCCAAAACGTAGTGTAGAGTAAAATATTTAACGCTCATTCTTTGATCTACGCCGATGAAAATCTTTCTTTACACCTATGTAACCGAATCATATAAGACTTTTCCATTCAGTTTAGTCGGTAATGGATGAAATTAATTGACTGGTAGAAATATTAAAGGAAGATTAAATTTGCATGCGATTGGTTTGATCTCCATTGACATAAGTCATCCTAGTCAGAAACATCCGGACTTGGGGTGTATAAAGTAGTTCAATCATTCTGTAGTCCGTATAGTGGATAATGTGTTCGTCATGAAAATTTTAACGATATGATTGATACAAATTTGTCAGTGAGTCATAAACTGATACATTTTAAATAATAAATAGAATATTCACATCTCTATAATTGTAACGCCTGATTGCCATGATACTTTTGCACAGTTCTAAAAGACATTAAAACCGCTTAAATTGAACGGAGGTTAGTTGACTTTGTAGTACAAAAATTTACACACATTTATTGTATCATGTGAATTTACTATGGCTTACTTCCTTGAAAATAAATGTAGGTTAAATAACAAATGACATATGGGAACATCACTGATTGATACTTGGGCACAGACCTATCGGTATAAGAAAAGGGATATATCTGACCTACACTTGGTCAAAGGTCTACCAGTATATGGGGGTATTTCTGACCTATACTTGGGCTAAGGCCTATAGTTATAAGAAAAGGGATCTCTCAGACCTATACTTTGGCAAAGGCATACCAGTATATGGAAATATTCATGACTTATATATGGGCTAGAGCCTATTGTTATCAGACAAGAGATATCCCTGACCTATAGTTCGGCAAAGGCCTATATTTATAAGAAAAGGGATATATCTGGCTTATACTTGGCCTAAGACCTATAGTTTTAAGAAGTGAGAGATATCTGACCTATACTTGAACTAAGGGCTATCGGTACAAGAAAAGGGATATCTCTGACCTATATTTGGTCTGAGACCTGTTAGTGTAAAGAAAGGGATATTTCTGACCTATACTTGGACTAACACCTATTGTTATTAATAGAATGACCTATATTTCGGCAAAGGTCTATCGTTATAAGAAAAGGGATGTCTCTGTCCTTTAATTGAACTGAGGCCTATCGGTATATGAAAAGGGATATACTTGGACTGAGACCTATCGGTATAAAAATGAATATCACTGACCTATAATTGGGCTAAGGCCTATCAGCATATAGGATCAGTGGCTTTCTCTTTGGCAAAGGCAGATCAGTAGTGGGGATAACTCTGACCTGTACTTGGGCAAAGGTATATTATTCTATGGGCTAAATGACCTTCAGCTGGGCAAAGGCCTGTCACTCTAACATGTTCGTGGGCGAAGGCCTATTAGTATTGGGGATAACTCTGACCCTCGCTTGGGCATATCAAATCAGGGAATAAGTTTGACTCATACGTGGTCAATGGCAGGGCACTTTAGGGCTAGCTCAGACCTATAGTTGAGCAGAAACAGATTAGTTATGGAGGTTATTCTGACACAGTCTTTGTTCCTAATCAAGGTTGACAAGCAATCAGCTCATATTCATTTAGACCATGTCTTTAATGAAAATTGATACAATTCCCGCAAGAAAGTTTTGAGCTACGTAGAAAGCGTTGCTCAAAAACCTACACACACTGCTTATTCACCCCACTTGGACGATTTCTCTAAGACAAAAGTACCATGTGAAAATTGGATTATATTAGATTCATATTTTTTGGCAATTCTAGTGTCGATAGTTTCCATCATGTATTTAGGTTTGGGGCTGGGTTTAGCGGAGTAAAAGATAAATTCTTGTGAATCAATTTTTATGACAATTCATTCATTTTTAGGCATCCAAGTAGCTCCAAAAATATCTTTAATAAAACAATTGGTGCCAATAGCAGAACAAATCCGAACAGTAGCAACTCGTCATTTCGTATTAGATACTCGACACGTTTCGTAAACATGCAAATTTAAGCAAATCTCTACTAAATGGGTTTTTTGTTTTTGGAAAGCAAACAATTTTTCTAAAAAGAACTAAAGCACTTAATTTTATATAAAACTCGCACATATTTCTTGTAAGCTTGACGATCATGTGACAGCCTATACTATCTAAACTGAGTATATTAAATTACCATTGGACATCACGTTTCAATTCGTATTCATTATTGGACTGTTTTAACTTGCGTATAAAGTTTAGAGCATTATGCGTGTAATTCATGCTAGAAATAATCCTGTTTTTCAGGCGTTTGCTTGTATTTGCATGAGGAATCATGCCAACACGTTCTCTGGGACTTCACTGATACCGTGATATCAGCAACTTCAATCCTAAATGGTGAAATTTATAAGCTCTCAGATGAAAGGAATATAAAAAAACAGACTCGTTATGGCCACGCATTCAATTAAGTCAAAATGAGAATAAAGTTAATTAAATAAGTGGTACTCCTTTCCGTGCTTCAGGCAAAGTATAATGAATGTTTATAATTTCTGGTACAATAAAGCAGTCCTTATCCAGTACTTTAGTTAGATAACTCGTTTGTAGTGGGTCTCAACAAAGTTCATCATGTAACCAGTATGCAGAGAAAAATTAAGTTTCGTCTCTGATAGTGCTTTTAGACGAAAACCAGGAATCAGATTATTGGATATAACCATCAACAATGCATATAGATTATGCTTTCTATGCATGCAATCAAATATTAGCGCACCAATGGGGAGGGGGAGATCGGACGGGGCTGTTGCACCAGGCGCCATATGTCTTGGAGCACCAAAACCCCTTTGGGCCATCATCGTCGCCCCGGGCGCCATTTACCATTAGTAAGCTACTGTGATCAACAATTGATTCATTGCGTTTTTCATGTAATAAATTGACATGGGGTGAGGTTGGGGGAAGGGCACTTACACGGTTAAATCTTGTTTAAAATTAATTATCTCCCATTAAATTTGAAAACGTAAACACGAATTCCACTGAGTATATTATCAACATTGCAATCAAAACTATATCGTGTCGACAAATTAGAATATATATATATATATATATATATATATATATATATATATATATATACACACACACACACACACACACACACACACACACACACGTATAAAACATTCAGGTGGAAACGGTAGCTGATGCGGTGTTTTACTTTATTTATACTCCATCGGGAGAGGGGGTGGGACATTACTGTGTTTTTGTTGCCACTTTAATGACACTATTATGTGACAAGAAAAGATAAAGTAAATTCCACCATTTGAATAGAAAGGCAGCTTTCAGTCATTCCGTTGTACCCCAGTTTCTAACTATCAAAGTTTTCTTTACGTGTCTAGCGGGTTAGGGGTTTGGGATCAGAAATAAATAGACTCGTCCTTTATATGTGGTTGTTTATTTGTGCGAACGGCTGAAGGCTGGAATTTAATGCAAAGACATGCAGGAACACGTGAATGATAGAAAGTTGACCCATGTCCACACGCTATGGTTTCTAGGACTGGAATGCTTGCATTTTTACCTAATGAGTAAATCAAAAGACAAACACAGATTAATGATTTAGCACCAGTAAAAAGATATAGCAAAAATAATTACGCTTTCACAACTTGGAATAGACTTAATGTAGGACGAAGATACTTCAAACAACTGAACAAAAATGAATTCATATACCGGCTCATTTAAGTAATTAAAGTAAATGAAGGAACTGTAAGAAATACTAAACAATGCAAGTGAGATATAATAAAGTTATGTCACATATCTGAAAAATAATACGAACACATGTATGAAATATAGGATACAAAATGGTCTCCACAGACTGTATTGGCAATGACTGGGATGTCCTAGCTGGATAGAGGCGCGAAAAGAACGGGCGAGACAAGCACATGCGCGTTGCTCACGTGCCCAGGTAAAACAAACCGGAGCACCTATCGCATGCATGATAATAAAATAACCTGCAACATCCGGATGATACACGGCGTATGATGTAGTTACTGGAATCATGATGTTTTACGCAAATGTCAGGTATTTATCACTTATTAACTGAAATGGTCCTAAAAGAAGTGCCTTTTCTGTATTAATTTCTCATACAGAAATGCCATTTCCTTGCGAGATTTATGTTTCTATTACGAGGTGAGATTTTAGTGCTGATGGTATTTAATAAGAATTTCCATCATAATGAAATAAATAATAGACGAACCTACAAGAAAATATATCGATTAAAGTGTACCTTATTAAATATTCACATTTTATTACAAATTCAAAATAGTCAACCTGTGAATTCCCACTCAAAACGATCGCTGGTTTAACAAATTTTTAACGACTCTCTCTCGATCGATCGATCGACCGCTCCGGTGGCCTAGTGGTTAGAGCGTCCGCCTCGGACGCGGGAGGTCGTGGGTTTGATCCCCGGCCGAGTCATACCAAAGACTTACAAAAATGGTACTAACAGCTGCATCGCTTGGCGCTCAGCATTAAGAGGATAATGTTAGGACTGGTCGGCCAGGTGTCAGGATAATGTGACTGGGTGGGACATCATGCTACATGTCTGCGGCATGATGCCCCATTGCTAGAAATCACTATAAACTGCCACACTGCAGACATCGTAGCGATATGACTGAAAAATCGTTAAAGCTACGTTTAAAAAAATCCAAATCTCTCTCTCTCTCTCTCTCTCTCTCTCTCTCTCTCTCTCTCTGACAAGATGAAGATAACCATGAGGTCAAGAACTGCCTGCGTTACAAGTTGAATATGTTAAATATGATTTCATTAGAAGTATATGACAACTATAGCATCTGGACATCACACTTATTTATACTGATTAGCTAGACATCATATTTATTTATACTGATTAGTTCTTTAAAACGATTAGGTCTAAGATATAAAACTCTGTTAAGGGATGGAAACCATCCACACCCATTCTGGAGGTGCAGCAATGTTCTGTCTTGATGGTCGTAGATCTCAGCTTGCCTCCTAATCAATGGTTTCATTTGCGCCGTTTGCTTTCCATCTTCTTTCTCTCTGCGTTATAAATATATCATGTAACCTCCAGATTCACTTTCACTATTTCAAACTTTGTAAAAATAATTATAGTGCTCAAGAAGTCAGCATAAAACAGTGAACGCAAATTAACATTCTTATGAACCTTCTGCTCTGGATAATTTCTATTACAGTTTTCAACCAGGTCTATGTAACCAAAATATAATACACTGTGTCCGTGTGCGGGTGAAAGTATAGTGTCAAAATAAATACAGAAAGAAAGCCTTGGTTCTACTCTTTAACGATTTTGCTGACAAGTAAGAAGTCTTGTAGTTGTGTATTGGTACTATCTCTTGTGGTCTTCTTGTAGTTGTATAGATGTGTATTTACCCCGTCTCTGGTGGCAGCATTGTAATTATGTACTTGATACCAGCTCTAGTGGTATTCGTCTACGTGTGCACTGACGCCGTATCTGGTGGTATTCGTGTAGCTGTGCATTGATACCGTATCTGGTGGTATTCGTGTAGTTGTGCACTGACACCGTATCTGGTGGTATTCGTGTAGTTGTGCATTGATATCGTATGTGGTGGTATTCATGTAGCTGTGCATTGATACCGTATCTGGTGGTATTCGTGTAGTTGTGCATTGATTTCGTATCTTGTGGTATTCGTGTAGTTTGTATTGAAACCATATATGGTGGTGTTCATGTAATTGTAGATTGATACCGCATCTGGTGGTATTCATGTAGTTGTGGATTGATACAGTATCTGGTGGTATTCGTATAGTTGTGCACTGATACCGTATCTGGTGGTATTCGTGTAGCTGTGCATTGATATCATATCTGGTGGTATTCATGTAGTTGTGGGTTGATACCGTATCTTGTGGTATTCGTGTAGTTGTGCACTGATACCGTATCTGGTGGTATTCGTGTAGTTGTGCATTGATTTTGTATCTTGTGGTATTCGTGTAGTTTGTATTGAAACCATATATGGTGGTGTTCATGTAATTGTAGATTGATACCGCATCTGGTGGTATTCATGTAGTTGTGGATTGATACCGTATCTTGTGGTATTCGTGTAGTTGTGCATTGATACCGTATCTAGTGGTATTTGTGTAGCTGTGCACATATACCGTATCTGGTTGTATTCATGTAGTTGTACACTGATACCGTATCTGGTAGTACTCATATTTGTGGACTGATACCGTATCTGGTTGTATTTATATAGCTCTGCACTAGTACCGTATCTGCTGGTATTCGTGTAGATGTGTTCTGATACCGTATCTGATGGTATTCATGTAGCTGTGCACTGATACCGTATATGGAGGTATTCATGAAGTTGTGTACTGATACCGTATGTGATGGTCTTATAGTACTTATGCATTGCTACCACTTCTAGTGATTTTATTATAGTCTTGCGTTGATACCGTCTCTAGTGTTATATTTGTATTTATGCATTCATGCTACCTCTTGATATTCTCTGTATTTTCTCCAGTTTAAATAGTGGCAGTAGAGTTATGGTTTACACTGAGTGATTGCGGAAATAATGCTTCATTTCGCCTTTTAAATTTTAGTGATCTTTGTATCACACACGTGCTATGGTGCTGCGCATTTATTTCTTGCAATGTGACCAATATGAATTCAAGCGTAATTATTCAATATTGCCGTACACAATAATTATAAATTGATGTCAATATTATGTTTGGTAAACATTTTTTTTTTTTATACCCGATAATTGTGTTTGATGTAGGAATTAATATATGGGCTGTTTAAATTTGTCATTTATTGTGTGGATTTAATTTTACAGGAAAGAAAATTATGATATCGGATTCATGAATGGGTTTTCGTTACTGTCCATAACTGAAAGCTGTGACGGCCAAAAGTTCTTGGAAAATTCATGCATTATTCTACACTGCTTCATCATTTTCACAGCCGTAATGCGGAGATTAATGTAGGAAGAAATAATTATCATCCGAATTATCGTATTTTCTGATGCAGACAAACCAAATACCATTGCATGCCTGAAAACATATATATCAAAATTTCTATTTTAGATTTTCAGATCTTTATATGTTTTTCAATTATTGCTGACATGGCCTGTCTTTACAAAATGGTTATGAGTGGTTCTCGAGCAGTCCTGAGACACGAATAGCGATTAATCAATTGAAGCACATGTGCATACTTAAATCCCCCAATGCCGCCATTACGTGCAAGAAGTCGTACATGGCAGATCATCTGAATAATATTGAATCTAGAAGGATATTGGTTCTAAACATCATTGGATTCCAATGAAACTAGATAATATAGATGTTAGATAATATCGACGTTATCAGCTATGTAATGTCTCCCTGGAGCTGAGATACCCTGCTATTTTTCACATGTATATAAAATAATCCGATGTTGATCAGCGATATTAGTGCGTCAACAGATTTCAATCTACAGCAGGCACACAAGATTTGATAACTTCACCGTTGTAAATATGAGAAGCGAACACCACGCTCTGTCGGATTGTCTTCAGGGCAAATTAGCACTTCAGTGTATATTTCAGCGCCCCAGCTGATCAACAATATTCACTCGAGCCTTATTTGTATCTAATGCAAGATTTTCCTTCTCAGATCCGCTTAAAAAAAAAAAAGCGGACCTGCCTCTATCCATTCCCTCTCGAATCAGTTTGTGCGCCACATGCATATGTTCTTGTTATCAGATTTGTCGCAAACGGAAGTTGTCGAATGTATCACATCACAAAGTTTGGAGCTCTCCATCGTGTGTTTTGTTTGACTTACTACTTCTCACTGGTTGCATTAGAACCAATTACACTATGCTAGTGTCTTTCAAGATGTTCTATTTTCATTGGAGAATGTGAGAGAGATGTCGGCCTAGGAAGATGACAAATTGACCTTTCTCCTATGGACCTGTCTCGGGTCTCATCTGAGGTGTCTTATCCACGTGTTTGCGAGAGACCCTCTGTTTCTTTATCCTACTGACTCTGAGGGTCACTCTTGTTGTTCTTGTATGTGCCAGTTCCTTCTTTCTCTTTTTAAAACTTGAACATTTCTTTCCAGTTCAGTTCTTTTCCAGCTAGCTTTATTTGCAATTTTCCTTGGTAACGATAACTATTATATTAGTATCTAACATAATTACTGTAAGATTTTTGAACTGTGTAGCTTTCCATAAAACATGACACTTTGGTCAGGATTTTGACATGACAATCTGTTTTTATGATTTTCTATACCAATGTTGAATCATATTGAGTTCTTATATTGCTAAAAGGGAGAAAGATTTAAAATCAACATACGAAACCAAAATTTCTAGCATTCTTTCGTTATAAACACTTGTATCAAACATGTTATTTTTATCTAGGTAATAGAAATAGGAAAGAAATGTATGGAACACAGACATAGGAGCATGCTTCATGCTACATAAATCTATGTGGGCAGGTAATGAACATAAATAAAGCATCCTGTTGTTCTAATATTATATCGTCCTTGCAATTGTTTGAATTTTAATATTTTTTACATATTTGATGAATTCATTTGAATATATGTGTGTATTACGTGTAAATATGGATAATACAGGTATAAAGTACGTGTGTATTATTTAATAAATACAGAGGGACCGTCTAGTGCTTTTGTAGCCAAAATTAGAGTATGCATTGTATGTTCCATAAGCATGAAGTCTTATACGTAAAATTTGCTAACCTAGGTATTGCTCTGTTGTGTAATTAGTAATGACCACAATTATTTAAATATCTACCTTGCATTGATTCTGCTTTTTTCTTTCTTTCCTGTATTTCATTTCTTGTGTAACATAGGTAAATATCCGAATGTAATCTAGAAAACAAACCTGAATATTTAGTTGAAATGAGGAATTGCTGTGTGCTGCATTTCTCTATTAATAATGGCACGTCTGAAATAAAGCGTATACAATCTCCATTCATTAAAGGGCACAGCTAAAATTAAAAATAAAACTAAACCGAAAATTCTATACACTTAGCTTCAAGAGTTAACAGTTTTACATGATGACCTATTCTGTATATTTAAGTTAATCCATAAGATTTCTTTAATTTCAATCCTCCGAAATCCGGTATTTAATCAAATGGCTTGGTACCAAACATCTCCCATCCAATTGCCAAACATTTTCTTGGCTACACTTAAATTCAATGTTATCAAACAGATAAACATTTGCCAATCTATTGCCGGGAAGTCGATCTCATTCAGCCTCAGTAGACAGTGTCGTATCATCTTGGATTGCTACCATGACCTATCTATTTTTCATTCAACGTGAATAAACAGATTTAGAAATAAACACTGCAACCTTATGATAACCTGACATCAAAATTTTCATGGAAAAAATGATAAAAACTCACTTTCGAGCATCTTCAATTTTATGGAAAACAAAATCATTGTGCCAGTATTCATTAATCTGCAGAAAACAAAGATTCCAGGACCAGACACAGTTAAAAGAAAACTACTTTCATCGTGATTGTAAATGTCAGACATGTTAATCTGCTATTCAAGGTTTCTTTTCACACGAGACTAAATTAATTTTAAATGGCGGCAACTGTGCACAAGACTCGATAGAAAAAAGAAAACCAAGAATATGTCTATATGATTCTCTCTCTCTCTCTCTCTCTCTCTCTCTCTGTCTCTCTCTCTCTCTCTCTCTCACACACACACACACACACACACACACACACACACAGAGAGAGTATGAAACGTTGGTAAATATTGAACATTGTTCAATATGTAATCAATTTGCATTATGTATTGTTTGATCTATACGATTCTCTCTCTCTCTCTCTCTCTCTCTCTCTCTCTCTCACACACACACACACACACACACACACACAAAGAATGAAACGTTGGTAAATATTTAACATTGTTCGATATGTAATCAATTTGCATTATGTTTTGTTTAATCTCCTCAAACAACTTGCATGTATATAATTGTTTTGTTTTGTTATGGGGAGGTTAGGTTTAAATTATAACCGGAAGAATTGTTACGACCCTATGGTCTAAAACTATGAAACAGAAAGAAGAAAACTAACATGTTATATAAAATCAACCAACAATGTATTTCCCTCGAATAATGTGTGTGTGTGTGTGTGTGTGTGTGTGTGTGTGTGTGTGTGTGATTTGAATTTATAATGTAGCTTTAACAATTTTTAAGTCATCGCTATGATGTCTGCAGTATAGCGGTTTATAGTGATGTCTAGCCCTGGAGCATCATGCCGCAGACATGTAGCATGATGTCCCACCCAGTCACATTATCCTGACACCAGGCCGACCAGTCCTAACATTAACCTCTTAATGCTGAGCACCTAGTGAGGCAGCTCCCCCCGAATAAAAAGTGACAATTCAAAGACACTTACAATATTCCTAATTAAATCCCTAAAAATCATAAATTAATCACAAGTCTACAAGTACAGACAGAATTCCCGTGGTCTTGAATTTGCTGATGCCCTAATAATTTTGAATGTGCCAATGTACTAACTGTCTTGAACGTGTTGATGTACCACGATGATGTAGTCCAGAATGTATTTTAATAAGTTCTCAATCCTAAAGTAATGTTTCAGTAATTCGACGAATAATTAAAATAAATTATTCCTTTCAAATTATATCTCAGCATGATTGCAAATTCTTTTCATAGAATACCAATAACGGATATTAAACAGGTATGAATATCTGTTTAGCGAAGTCTTTATATACATATTTCGCTTGACCTAAGAAACAATAGAATTTTCCAGGAAAAAACCCATGTCTTGAGCTCAAATGTAAGCAAATGTCTGAAAAAGTATTACAATAATCAAGTAGGCCAAAACTCTACCCTCAATCATGGACAAAGGTCAAACACACAATATCAATTGACTATTCATAGCACAATTAACAACATTAACAAAATATTAAGACGTTAGGTAATATATATATATATATATATATATATATATATATATGGCAAGTGCTACATATGGCTGCTGCTGTATATATATATATAGTTATATAGCATATATATATATATATATATATATATATATATAGCATAAAAACTTTAAAGATTTTAAGATACAGTTATCTGTGTGATTACTGAACGATTTCTATTCATGAAGGAATTGGGATAATAAAAGTCGTAACTCAGCTGAAAATATGATAGTAGAAAAACCATAGGGCTGATAGTCATACATACATACATGCATACATACATGCATGCATGCATACATACATACATACGTACATACATACGTACATAACTACATACATACATACATACATACATACATACATACATACATACATACATGCATACATACATTGTCTTAATTCAGAGACTGCTGATCAAGTGTCATTTTATCCAAAATGTTCATTGATCATCGAGTTTTAATATGCATATAAGAAGAGTTAACCGTATTAAAATTTCCATATATGAAACTAAATCATTTGGGTATTCTGATCATATACTCTATATCCGTCCATCTATGTATCCGTCCATCTATGTATCTATATGTTTGTTTGCCCATCTATCTATGTATCTATCTGTTTGTTTGCCACATATACAATACACATATATGATGATATAAACTCAGTTTTCTGGTTGCTCTTCTCTATGGTGCATACTTTGTCTATTTCCTCCAAGTTTTCGAATGATCTTTCAATTTGTTTGGGCTTAAAAATGTCAAAACACGTTAGTACAATTTAGACTTGAAATTTCTAAACATTGAGGAAACAGCTCAAAAGGTCTCATCTACTACATATGCTAAGTTGATTTCACAGGTGGTGTATAGTTTGAGTTGCCGTCATTTGCTGGAATTTGAGGTTCATACTTTTCACTTCATTTGCATATTTCCCAGTGGAACAAACTAAAATGGTCCCGATTCGTTTTACAGCCTTTTTTTCCAATACCAACATTTATTTGTACTGTTTGGACAAGCAATACAAACATTTATTTGTATTATTCAGACACCCATTACGAACATTCATTTACATTATTCAGACATCCAATACTAACATTCATTTGTACTATTTAGACATCCGGTACTAACATTCATTTGTATTGTTTAGACATTTGATAGAAATATTTATTTGTATTATTTAGACATCCGATACTAACATTCATTTGTATTATTTAGACATTTGATAGTAATATTCATTTGTATTATTTAGACATCCGATACTCACATTCATTTGTATTATTTAGACATTTGATACTAACATTCATTTGTATTATTTAGACATCCTATACTCACATTCATTTGTAATATTTAGACATCCGATACTAACATTCATTTGTCTTATTTAGACATCCAATACTAACATTCATTTGTATTATTTAGACATCCGATACTAACATTCATTTGTATTATTTTGACAACTTTGGCTGAAAATCATATTTTTTTTTTTTTTTAAATCTACTTCATTGGAAAAAGTACTAGATACAATCTTATCAATTTGACCTCTACTTTTGTTTTGCTTCCAAAACATTTTCTGATTAGAAAATGAATGAGTTTAACAAATGCTTCCTTTGGCGCTAAATCCTGATCTAACGTCAGATAAAGCTTTGCTTAGACTTTTCCTTTTAATTTTAGAAAGACTGGGCACAATACCAGCATTACCGAGTCCGTAAAAATTATAACTTCTGTCTTTATAAAGGTGATGTCTCGGCAGGTTTACCTGCTAAGTGTTGCTTGCGGTTAATTCAGCTTCATTTTACTTTTCTAATATATTGCTGTAAACAGCTGCAAGACCCATGTGGCAGGAAATGAAGATGAAATTCCAAACGAATTTATTTCAAGGGTGCATGGAAGAAATGCACAAGTCAAGAAAGTGCGTCATGAAAAATATGGTTTAATGCCACAGACATTTAATCAAATCTTGATTGAAATGACGTGACAAAAGATCTTTCATTTCAATGTTTACTGGAGTCTACGAAGATGTTAGAGTACTATGGATAATAATGGAATATAAGTTACAGGATCCTTTGGTGTTGTGTAAGGGATAGTGCTCCATCTCAAACCCCACACTGAGCCGCGGTAACTGAACTGATAGACCATCAGACTAGTAACTCAGGGTCGAGGATTTGATTTTCAATACTACCCAGGCCAGACAGAATCTGTTGTCTCTGGGTTCACTGGAAAAGTCACTTAGCTCCCATTTCTGTGGCATGATGAAACCAATAATGTGTTCAAAGTGCCGTTAAAACTAACTTAACAAATTTAACTGCGTAACTTACGAAGCACTATTGAAGGAATTACAGAAAATAAAGGGCTCTTACTTTGGAATGTATGTATGTGTGTGTGTGTGTGTGTGTGTGTGTGTGTGTGTGTGTGTGTGTGTGTGTGTTACTGTTTTCAGGGCTCCTATTTTTCGATTAAATGTCACTCTCTCAAAGACAAAAATTTCAACCTAATTTGGAGTTTACCTCGTCTGTACCAGAAATTAGTACCGCAGGACCCATCCAGAGTGCTAATATCTGTTAAACAATTCGTTCTCGCCTACCTAATAAAAGGTGCATACTTTTAATGTTCGTCGCACCTGTTTTCAAATTTCTGTTCTAATTTAATTATCTATCCTTTTACAGAGGTGGCTCGGTTGGCAGAGCGTCAAACTCGTAATCCAAGGGTCGTGGGTTAGATATTCTCCCAGATCATTTGGGCGTGCCTTTGGGAGAGGCACTTAGCTCCTATTTCCTCGATATGGTATAGCCAATAATGTGTTCAAAGTGCCTTTAAAATCATCAAAGCCAGAACTCTTACAAAATATTACAAAGGCCACCCATCAACATTGTTGAGAAGAAAACGTAGCTAATATGACTTCTAGAAAACATGTGCCACCACCATTGATAATTTTAATGGAATAGGTTGTCGGTCATGTTCATGTTACTCGCAAGTTAGTACATGTGTATCTATTGTCGTACACATGGATGTTTGCTTTTTTTTTTAAAACTTTTATGTTAAATAGATCAATCGTGATCTAAATCTTTAATGATTTCTACTATTTTATGGGGTTTTGCAGTTGTATATACCTTTCTCTATATAGATGCATCCGTCTGTTATAAATACCGTTGTTTATCTAGGTAATCAAAACATGCAGTGCTCACCAAAACATGATGCGCTTGCGTTATTTTCTAAGCAAGCACTACATAACAATCACCAAAATTTACGTTATAAATTTAATTGATGACTATTCATGTACTTTTGTAAACAAGAAGTTGAAAATATCGACTACTTGTTTTATGATTGTCCAGAGTTTAAAAATCCTTTACTGCATGGAATAAGAATTATGTAAGAGATATTTTCTTTGGAAATGACAACTTTGGTGATCCAATTAATTTTATTTCATTTTGATTGCAAAGTATCTAATTTACAAGTCTCACTGTGCTTAAAAAAACAATAAGAGTTTACAAGTTACTGAAGTATAGTTTCATACCACAAAAAAATGGAAAAATATTTAGCACAGCTGTATAAGAAATAGTAAATGTTTGAGATAAATGTGGCCTTTTGATAGCTTCAGCAGCTTGTAGAATACGTTATATTTTTAAGTTTGAGTAACACTCTACTTTTGTTCATTAGCGTTAGCATACGTGTATATTTTTCTTTGTTTCTGACAGTGTGTGTGTGTGTGTGTGTGTGTGTGTGAGAGAGAGAGAGAGAGAGAGAGAGAGAGAGAGAGAGAATCTGTAATTATATTTATTAATACAGACTGTGTTAACTAGTAGCCAAGACTTTTCTACGATTATGTATAACACCCAAAACACTGTAATATGTGATGTTAATGGGAATTTTTCAAAATCATGACATTTACAATGTTGTCAATTAAGGCAAAAATTAAATAAACCATTTGTGTTAAGTTTGAATAATATTCAAACAATGATATTCATTGAATGATTTAAGTTGGTTTTACTCTCCATAAGTGATAGTGACTTACATTTTACTCCTCAGCGATTTACGTTCCTTTAAAATATGCGAATGCTACTATTTCCTGGAGAGTACTTATTAAGAAAAGTATTTCTTAAACGTACACAAACTCAGTCTTTAAAGCTATTTCTCACAACTTTAAGTATTCTTTTTTGTCATTGAAGTTTAATTATATCTAGAAAAAATTAACCAAATCTTGATCTGCACGAAATTAGTAACGCATGACCAATACCAAAGCGTCAAAAGCTATTAAACAACTATTTCACGCCTACTTAATGAAAAACATATACATTTAATAGTCTTCGCACATTTTTTATGTGTCTGTTTTAATTTGATTATGAACCCTTTTACAACAGATTTGCCACAACAACATCGCTTAGAAAAAAGCATTTGCCACTTAAGTAAATATTTCTTGGACACTATTAAGAATAATGCCTTAGGAATAGATTGTTTGTCATTTCCATTTAAGTCTGTTCTTTTGTCTGTTCGTCACAATTTAGTAGCTACCCTTTGCAACTATAAGCGTTTATTTTAGTGGAGTTCTTTTTTACGTTAATACACATTTAAATCATATATAATTCCCACCATTTTAAGCATTTTTCTTTTCAGGTTTGTGCAGTTTTCAATGGAAATCTTCATATGGACGATCTCTTTTCTACGAATACATGTCTCTATTTATGCATTAAGAAAATTGTATCTGTTATGCAGTGTTTTCAGATGACACGTGCTTTATTTTCTAAAAGAGGATTGCAGATAAATATCCAAACTGTAAGCAATAAAGTTTACAAAAATTATTCCTCCAGACACCCACTAGTCCCTTTTACTTTCCATTACATTTACAGGTGACTTTTGACTGAGATGAGCGACTCGCGGAAAGGCAGAATGGCAGAAGAATGCACGAGTCGAAGGGGGAGGGGGGAATGTGCAATGCATTATGCAAAAATAAATGAAACAAAACGTTTATGCATTTTACCATAAGGAACTACAGAGTAAGTTGATTTTCTTTTCCTCATAAAAATCGTCATAACTGTTTATATGCAGTCCCATCGTGGGCCAGCTTTCAGTACTTACCATCAGTGGTTTAATTATTAAGGTTAATGGTACTCAAAGCTAGTCCAAAAGACTCTTTTAGAGTATTTTCTATAATGGTAATCAAAGCTAGTCCAAAAGACTCTTTTAGAGTATTTTCTATAATGGTACTCAAAGCTAGTCCAAAAGACTCTTTTAGAGTATTTTCTATAATGGTACTCAAAGCTAGTCCAAAAGACTATTTTAGAGTAGTTTCTATAATGGTACTCAAAGCTAGTCCAAAAGACTCTTTTAGAGTATTTTCTATAATGGTAATCAAAGCTAGTCCAAAAGACTCTTTTAGAGTATTTTCTATAATGGTACTCAAAGCTAGACCAAAAGACTCTTTTAGAGTATTTTCTATAATGGTAATCAAAGCTAGTCCAAAAGACTCTTTTAGAGTATTTTCTATAATGGTAATCAAAGCTAGTCCAAAAGACTCTTTTAGAGTATTTTCTATATTGGTAATCAAAGCTAGTCCAAAAGACTCTTTTAGAGTATTTTCTATAATGGTACTCAAAGCTAGACCAAAAGTCTCTTTTAGAGTATTTTCTATAATGGTAATCAAAGATAGGCCAAAAGACTCTCTTTTAGAGTATTTTCTAATTTCTCCTCCTGAAGTCAGGTTTCAATATCTTCAGAAGTAAATTCCACACTACAGACGTTTTATAATTTATTATTGAAACGAGTACAGCGTGGACTATGGAACTGAAATAAATGATTAACTTCCAATATTTGGTTGAACATAGTTCCCCGCCTCTGTTATAGACAGCACATGGCTTTATAATCCTGTTACTCTAAGCAATGCAAAGACCATCCATCAACCACTAGGGATAGCGATTATGACAAACTTCATTTAGAAAAATAATAAAATAATGGGGAATCTTTGATAATATAGTGTCTATATTCCATTAAGAGGATAAAAGGGAGCATAGCTTTAGTCCTAAAATGTTTGTGCTTTGGATTGTTCATTTTCCTGTTCATCACGAGTAGGGTACAAAGGGAACATAGCTTGTGTCCTAACGGTTTGTGCGTTGGTTTATACACATGCCTGTTCATCACGAGTAGGGTACAAAGGGAACATAGCTTCTGTCCTAACCGTTTGTGCGTTGGTTTATACACATGCCTGTTCATCACGAATGTGGTACAAGGGGAACCTGACTTGAATTTTAACCATTTGTGCGTTGGATTTTACACTTGTCTATTCATCAAGAGATTCTCTCTGTTCACAACTAATCTAGCTGCTTTTGACAGAATCTTTTGGAAATCTGTGTACATTATAATAGTTACTTGAACTGTGTTGATAATCTGTGTGCATTAGAAAATTACTTGAAGTATAATCTGTGTACAACTGTGTACATGATAATAGTTACTTGAATTGTGTTGATAACCTATACATTATAATAATTAATTGAAGCGAGTTGATAAAACGTGCACATTACAGTAATTACTTGGAGTTGATAAACTGTGTACGTTATAATAATTATTTGAAGTGAATTGTTAAACTGTATTCATTGCAATATTACTTTAAATGAGTTAATAATCTGCGTACGTCACAATAATTACTTAATGTTATGTGTTTTGCTTAATACTTTGGTAAACAAAAAAAATATCATACTTTTTGGAAAAATGTCAAAGCACACGTAGTTTTCAGCGTGCTGTAGATATGATATTATACAAATTTCAGCATATAATACTCAACATAAAAAGCACAATACTGTTTTTTGTGGAAATAATGATTAATATTTTATATATGTTTACAATTACGATGCTAATACCATACGTGTCCGGAAATCAAAATAAATAAATAAAGTAAAAATAAACAGATGCATCTGGCCGTATTCTCAAAACATTTTAATTATGAGCTTGAGGTTTAAGTTCGGAAATGTCTGTACCATATAATTCAAGCGTGAATATGGTCTAAAGAATTAAGCATTAAGGATTTTATTTAATTGGTGTCTTTTATTTAATACTATTTTTATAAGAGGGTATGGTCCATTGATTTTATTTATATCGATCATTGCCACAGAACTAACTTTAGGATTTTCATAACAAGGAGATGTTAACGCTTTTCTGCAATCTAGACTGATAACCTCAAACTAGATGAATCATAGAACATGCTAGCAAAAATAACATTTTCTTCTTACTAATTGTTTATAAATAAGCTACACAGATTTTGGTTTGAAATGAAAGCTCTCTTCCTTCGTGTGTTTTATATAAATAAGTTGTTTTCTGATTTATTTAATAGAAATTATATCTTATTTAAGATACACGCTTCATGCTCTTGTCGATCATTGACATAATTGCCGCCCGAGTAATTTTGACAAATGCGAATCTGATTCGAACCATTAGAAAATGCTTAACCCGTAACACGTCAATTTCCATTTACAAATATAGAATATGAAATGCGGTGCTGTTAGCTAAAGTTGGCACTACATCTTGGACTGGTTGTCAGAGTGGTTCATTTCTGAAAATGCGTTTAATTTTATGAAGGTAGTTTGGCAAAATAATTACATACCAGGCTTAATTAGTTCCGGAAAAAGTACTTTCTGAAACTAAACTTTAAGAATAAAATATGTTTGAAAAAAAAAAAAAGAATATTTTTCCTGAGCATAAATTAATGGCAGGTCACCCTGCCTGAAAATAATGAAAATATATCCAGTAACATTATATTCGTTTATTTTTGGATTATTTTCACCAACGGTATTATGTAATAAGGAAAGTTTTAAAAAATCAGTGCAAAAGGTCAAAAGAAGACCTATTAAAGATGAAGATGAAAAAACACCTCAATTTCAAAGCGAAAATATTCATCGAAATGTTTTAAAAGATAAATGAATGGTTTAATATATTAAAATAGATACTGTATTTTTTCGATAACTACCTAAACGTACTCCGGTGGCCTTGTGGTAGAGCGTCCGCCTTGGATGCGTGAGGTCGAGGGTTCGAACCCCGGCCGAGTCATACCAAAGACTTTCAAAAATGGTACTAACAGCTGCCTCGCTTGGCGCTCAGCATTAAGAGGTTATTGTTAGGACTGGTCGGCCTGGTGTCAGGATAATGTGACTGGGTGGAACATCATGCTACATGTCTGCGGCATGATGCCCCAGTGCTAAACACCACTATAAACTGTCACAATGCATACATCGTAGCGATATGACTGAAAAATTGTTAAAGCTACGTTAAAAATCTAAATCACACACACATAAATGTACTCGCTTATGAGTCGAGTCCAACTGCAAACAGCACAGAGGCCTGACATCACATGATGTTCTGTCACATATGAGTCTATGCGGTTTGTTAGGAGCATTGAATATAACAAAAAAATGAACCTTAGTTTGCCAGTACATTATGTAACGACATATCAGGATCTGTGATGTTTGCAGTTGGACTCGACTTATGTTCGGTATATATTTCGTTTTATTTTTATTAATGCCATTGTAATGGCCACATCGAATTTTGAATAAGATCATTTTCATTTGTGCGAACCTTTGACGGCTTCTTAGAGGAAACATTCAGCTCCACGCTGCGCATGCCCAAAGGGATGACCTACATCTTTCTACAAGATATGTTGCATGAGCGTAAAGTATTAGAGCACTTAGTTTACTCGTAACTCAAGATTATGTCTGCCTTACGCAGTCAGAAACTCTTAATGATATTATTACATTTTCTGCTGATAGAAATGTTAAAATTATCTTTATAAATGTCATTGGCTTTAACATTTTATGTTTATCTTTGTATATTTTATTTCGATGCTTAAAATTTTCATACTAGGTCTCTATTTGGGTTCTTCTTCACAACAATCTTAATATATTGTTCCTCTTTGCATTATTGCCTTTTCGCTTTCTTGATTACTGAGAACAATTTACCAACATTTCGATTTATCCATTTCCGTAGCTGCATGAATAGATAGTTCCCGAATGACGTCATCAGCCGTCATATTTGTGGTATTCAGGCAGATTTACCGTTTAGTTTATATGGTGTTTGGAAGCTGATATAAATTTATTGAATCGCAAGATACTGTTAAAAAATATACGTGCATAAACAGAATGCAAATCAGGCTTTCTGTTAGTATCTATATTTGTAATTTATAAGTTAATTCTGCTTCAGTATGCCTTGTTCAAAATGGTAAATTTTGGTAGTCCCATATAGGAGAAACTGCCAGGTTGCCCATCGTCCAGGTAAAATGGGCAGAATATTGTCTGCTAGTGACCATATCGGGAAGCATCTATACATGTAAAATCTTTCTTTGCACCGGAAGTTTAGAATACGACATAGTTCCTTACTCTTTAGCAATGTTACGGTTATATCTTCTATTGTCTGTTTGCTGTCTCTTGTATAGACTCATCTGTTGTATCTTGTATAGTCCCTCTGTTGTCTGTTGTCTAGTCCGTCCGTTTTGATGTCTCTTGTCTAATCCTTCTGTTGTCTCTTGTATTTTCTGTCTGTTGTTTTTGTATAGTTCGTTTTAATACCATTACATAGTTCGTTTTATATCCGTTGTATAGTTCGTTTTATATCCGTTGTATAGTTCGTTTTATATCCGATGCTTAGTCCCTTTGCCCTCTCTCTTGTATAATCCGTTTGCTGTCTCTTGTTTAAATCGTTTGTTAACTCTTGTATAATCTGTTTAATCCGTTTGCTAACTCATGTATAATATCTTTAATCCATTCGATGTCTCTTGTTTAATCCGTCTAATGTATCATGTTTACTCCGTCTGCTTTCTCTTGTATAATCCGTTTGATGTATATTCCGTTTGTCAACTCTTGCGATATCCGTTTAATCCGTTGACGTCTCCTGTATAATCCGTTTGCTGACAGGGGGAAGAATTATAATCTCTCCAATATTGGATGTTCAAACATGTATGTTCAAGCATGATTTTTACGTTTGTACTAGTGCAAAATGCTTACACAGTTTTGGGAGGTGTTGTTAAAGTTTGACTTTTCATTCACAAACAGGCACTTTGCATAAACAGTAATTGATTTAACGGCACAAGAATGCATAATGCTTGGCTGTCACATTAGGTCAACTTGTCATAACCTGCATGGGATTGAAGCAGTGACCTTAATCATTGCACCAGTTTTCCCCACAGAAAACACATGACTACCAGCATTAGCCTGGGTTTTCTCTGCTATTGGCTCTTTATTCGATATGCACAACCACTGATACATAACAATTTTGATAACAAAGAACATATTTGTAATGTTTAAATTTAAACATTTAAAACGCACATGGGGAAGTCATTAAAAGTAACTTTTGAGATTTGTGCGTTTGATCTCTAGCAGTCATTTGATGATAAACCCAATAATAGATTTACGTCACACTCCTTTATTTCAGACTTTCAAGAAGATGTAATCGGCTTCTACTTCACTGTGCTAACATTCCTCAGCAAGGCATGTTTTGCTCAAGGCCTCTATCTTGATGTTGAATATGGCCTGTTCCATGATAGCGTTTTCTCTCTTGGCTTATAGAATGATGTAATGTCCATTAATGTGCACACATTCTAGGCAACGACGGTGAGTGACGTCGTGACGTCACCTTTGTCCTGTGTCATTTGTTACCGCTAAGGTGAGATCCCCATCAGTCGCGGTATGCTGAACAGGGTTAAGGTGACTCAGGCAAAGTATAGGGCACCTTTTTAATGTCCTTTGTTTTGCTACAGAGGGGAACAGTGTAAACCTAAATAGGGCTGCTCAGTCGTCTGAGGGGAGGCCATGCTCCATTGGTCCATCCATCCAGTCAATGTGACTCTATGCCCTGAGCCGTCTCCGTGAAGGTATGCAGCAGCAGCTCCCAGTGCATCCACACCAGCTTCGCTCGTCCATCACCACAGAAATTGAAGGTATATGGTGATTTGTGGCCTGTCTGAATCCAGTGGCACAACAATGTCAATACGTCTTAAGATGAATAGGGATGCATTGTATGGCCATCCCATCCTACTGTACCTGAACTGATGCCCTGTGTTTTTCACACAGGTCTTAGTATCTTCCTTCACAACCGGAAGAATGAACATATCAGTCCAGCTGCCTGATCCATTCAGAAGGGACTTTTTCCTGGAGCCAGGTGTAACTGTCACTCTGTGTCATCAGTCTCAGTTGGTATGTCTACTGTTACTTACGATAGCAGGGGCAGCCCGACCTGACCTGAGTATCGTATGTTATGTATGATATGTGATTGGTCATTTTGTCGAACCTAGTTAAATAGTTGTGTCGAAAAGGTTACAAAAAGAAAACATAGCATATTATTTGTTGATCTCGTAGTGAATGTAATTTTAAGATAGATGCCACTGGTATATAATCGTTCAAGTATCAAACATCCGCAAATCACTGTCCAGTAGTTAGCAAAGCTTACACTCCAACCAGATGCCAAAGAGAATATATTTCCTTGATTACAGCTAATGTCACACTTAACCAAGTTAAATTAGATAGTCCCTTTTTATTGTTAAGTCGCGGCTTTAAACTAAGATTAGACACTAAGAAGCATGTTGTTAGATAATTTTGTTTGGATATGAAAATGTGTGCACATACTTACATAAAACAAATTTCCATGTGAAGACGAAGTGAGAGACGTATTAGTCACTTGATATTATAAGAAAATTCGCAACCTTTTGTATGTTCACTTTTTTTTTCTTGATGCAATATAGGAATACCAATTTTTACAGTCCAGAATACGTCAGATCTGAATGAAGTTCTCTCTTTCTTGATGTAATATAGACATACATATTCAGTCCAGAACACATCAGATCTGAATATAGTTATGTCATCACGCAAGTTAACAAATATTGAATGACGTTGAATGGTAGATACATGGTGAGCGAAGAAGAACAGCAAATAAGTCAGTTTAGGTTCTGAAATAAACAATACTTAATATTATTCTTTCAAAATGTTTTCATATAAAGAAAGTAATATCTACTTGCTGCGCGTGATTGGTGATGTCGGAGAAAGGTAATAACTTCAATAAGATAGAACTAATTGTACTGTTACGTCGTTTTCTTTAAAAACAAAAAAAAAAATGCATCCAGAGCTCGAGTTACAAAATATATTAGTCGTCAATATTTTTACTCTATCATTGTCATGGAAATTTAAAACAAAATATTCAATATTTTATCAATCAGTTAGCGGAAACAGGGTGCCTGAGCTTAATACCAGTATGCCACTTAAGCTTAACACCGGTATGCCTTTGAGCTTAACACCAGCATGCCACTTTAAGTCACATTTGACTTTCACTGAGATGCACATTTACAACGTTTATGATTTTAATAGAAACACGGGGGCAAAACATACCTCTTCCTTTAATCTTGACATAGCAAGTTACTACTGATGCATTAATATTTTTCGTAAAATTGCACATAATCAATTACTTAAAAAATTCTTAACATTGCACCGTCTAAAATCATCACAAAGTTCAATTCAAAGTACATAAATATATTGCTTAATTATTTTAGTTAGATACAAATGTAAACTACCGCCACAAGAGCATGATTACTCCAAGAATTTGCATTTGAAAGAACGAATTAATACACACAGGAGCATACGATAACACAAGGAATAAGTACAGCTTATGAAATGCATCCGCTCGGACTTAGGTCATAGGATCACAAATGAAATATCCATTGACAGGTATCAAACTGAGCTCGTACAATTTCTATCTGATCATTTACATGTGATCAAATAAGTACTTCATACGAAAATAGAACAATTCACGTAGATAAATGGCAGAAAACAGAACATTAATAAACCGCTATAACCGTATGTGGATCGAAACTAATTGGTTAATAATAACAAAAGCAGCATAACGCTGCTTACAAGGTTCTGCGTGAATGAGGGTATAAACTCTGATCTGTTCAGACAATTGGCGACGATTCATCATATGAGACGAATTAATTGCTATTTAATAGCTCATCCTTATTAAGATTGTAATTTCATAACACTTCTTTATCAGATTACAAACTTGGTCTATCAAAGGCTGTTTTGTTGTATGACAATTAGCAGGTTAAAAGCAAAGAACAATAAAGGTCTATGCGCAAATTACAAATCATCTAGAGAATTTATGTATATCAAAGGATACAACCAAAAAGAATATTTTTGTATTCGTACTACTTGCAAACTACTTCATTCATGAAATATTATCGTACAGTTTATCAACGCATAAATAAGACTTTAGAAATGGAATTATACAAATATATCATACAAAATCCAGTATTCTTGTCGATTATAAAAGCCTATGTAAGACGGGAGAAATAGTAGTACAAAAAGATATATTTATGCCAGATCTTGTATTCCTAACGTTCATAAAAGCCTAAAGATTGGGGAAAACACGAGTACAGAAGCATAAAGTCACACAATGGTTCGTATTCTCGACGTTTATAAGCGCCTATACAAGACGTGGGGAATAGCAAATAGACTCGAATATAATCACACCAAGTGCTATATTCTTGACGGTTATACACGCATGTGTAAGATGGAAAAAACAGCAGTACAAAAACATACAATCACAACAGGTCTTGTGTTCTTGACGTTTATAAATGTATATTTAGGATGGCAAAAAAGTACAAAATCATAATCACAACAAGTCCTATATTCGTGACATTTTTAAGATGAGAAAAGTACGCAACAAAAACATATAATCACACCAGGTTTGGTATTCTTTATATGTTTTGAGCATGTGGCTGAAATTCATGCTCAAAATCTGTTAAAATAATGTTTAACTCATAACGACGATCAGAATTTTCTTAGCGTGGACAATTCTGACGAATGCTAAATTTGAATGATGTAGATATTATGTCTGATATAGGGCTTTTAGTCGGATTGTAGTACTCAAAACGTTTAAGCAATATAAGGTCTTTTGTCAAATATATCAAGCTTTTTCATGAGTAAAAGTACAAATAGGTTAGTACAGACAAGAGCAAATACGTCTACCGTGTGTGTGAATGGCAAGAATATGAAAAGAAGGATAATAAAAAAACATTGTTCATATTTAAATTACTCAAAGTTTCCACACGGAAGAAGATACTCTTATACAGCAAGCGGTTTATAGCCCCAAAATCAAAATACAAGGTTAATAGTTACACGGATATTCTGTTGGGTGTATGGGATGGTACTATCTACCTAAATTTTGTTCTATGAGGTGAAAGAAAACAAATAGTTTCGGAAGGGTTGTATCACCCCCTACAGCCTGCCAAGAAACAACGTAAATCAAATTAATAACTCATTGGAACTAATTCCTTTTTGAATTGTGTCATTTTCGGAAATGAAAATATAACATACACGTGTTATTTCTCTTAGTATTATTTTTTTAACTATTATGTTACCTTGTCGAGAAACGTTTACGTTTCTAGGCTCTATCATTCCGATGCCAATAAAATATATTTGGTATCAATAAAATACTTTCACCATCTTAAATTCAAGTTAAATTGACTAGTTGCAAGTCTTTAAACTTGCGATGAGGCTATATCGACCATCATAAACTCCGTCGCTAAGCATACAATTAAATTTTGTTAATTTTGTAAATGCTATTAATGTTAAATCTATTGCTTATAGACCAAAGCAGAAGTTAATTTTGTTTTTTAAAGTAAGTAATAAGCATTTTGTACCTTACATGATATCAAGGCCAGATTTATTAATTTAAATGCGTGCTATTCTTTTTCATGGCATTTGAAATCACAGGCGCGATAATTCTCCACTGCTGGTAAAAGCCTTTTAATTGGATAGGTACTTTGAAGTCACAAAATGAAATATTTTGAGCGACAGAATAATCTTTTCAAGCTGTTCCAATTTTTTAAAAGCTGTCCTCAACAACAAATCTTAGCGTGTTTAGTACAAAACCTGAGAAATGGTAACCTTGCTGACTGCTATTCATCCTGTCCCACTGAAGTTTATACGCTTTGATAAAGAATATGGCCTAATCCAGGGGTGGGCAATTGTTTTGGCTCGGGGGCCACTTTGTGGTAGCGGATTTTAGCGGAGGGCCGCACCGTTTAAAATGATTGTATTCTTTACTTAACATTACATTTCATTTCAGAAAAAGTATAAATGGTATCATAAAAATCAATAAATAAAACTTAAACAAAAGTGGTAGTTTTATTAAATTTATTTATTGTGCTAATGTCATATTATCTAGATTTCTAGCTGCTAGCACATTTAATTATAGAATCAGTTTAATGAGACAAGTGCACCCTATCACACTTTTTTAAAATTTTTTTGAAATCAGGAGTGAAGTTGCTTGTTGAGATTCTCATCACTGCCTGCAAGTTTATGTCTGTCAAAGAGCAGCTGTATTTACTCTTGTTGATCTTCATGCAAGAAAAACTTTGCTCACAAATATATGTAGATCCAAATATAGAGAACATTTTCCCAGCAAATTTTTTCACACATGGGAATTTTTCAGCAAAGACTTATAAAAGTCAACTAATGTCACAGTATTAAACATTTCTTTCACTGTGTGATCTGACTGCATGTCAATTAGTTCAAGCTGCAGCTCCTCAGGTGCTGTATCAATATCAGCAGTGATAGGAGAAGACAGCAAATTAAATTTAGGCTCAATCTTCTTGAGGTCCTGAAATCTTCTTGTGACCTCGCCCTCCAAACTCTGCAAATGATCCCTAATCTTCGCGGAAACACTTTCAGGCACTTTCTCTTTCCTAATAAAGGGAAATGACAAAACTTGCCCTCACCTGCTTGCCTTGCAAATAGACCTAGTTTTGCATTGAATGATTTTACATGCTTCCACATTTCATGTGCGAACAACCCCTTTCCCTGCAATGTCACATTCAGTTCATTCAATTTCTCAAATACATCAGCTGCAAACATCATCTCATATCTCCACTCCTCACATCCCATTTTGGTCACAAAATCACAAGAAATCCCCTTCATATCCAGAAATAAGAGGATTTCATTCTGCAATACCCAGACTCTTTTTATCACTTTGCCCAAGCTCAACCACCTCACACTGTTGTGGTAAATTACATCTTCATAATCTGCCTCCATATCCTCAAGCATTGATTTGAACTGTCGATGGTTGAGTGCCCTTGCTCTGATTATGTTCACCACAGTTACAACAGGTTCTATCACATGCTTTAAGTCCAGTGCAGCTTTACAAAGGCTTTCCTGATGCAAAATGCAATGAAATGACAAGACATCACTGTCTGCGTCTTGTGCTTGTAACTTGTTTTTTAAAAGCTTAACCATACCCACATTTTTTCCAGTAAAAGCTCTGGCCCCATCTGTTGTAATGCTTGCCATTCTATTCCATGACAAGCCACTTTTCTCAACACAATTTACAGCACACTCAAACAAGTCCTGACCAGTGGTTGCACTTTTCATTGATTCCAGGCCTAGTAATTCCTCTATGATGACAAAATGTTCATTAATTCCACGGATAAAAATGAGTAACTGCGCAGTGTCTTCATTATCTGTGCTTTCATCCAGTGCCAATGAAAACCAAACAAAATCTTTGCTCGTGGTCTTCAGCTGTTCTGTTAGTTCGTCACTGATTGAGTCAATGCGGCGCACTATAGTCCTTCTTGACAATGAAACGTTTTCAAATTTGCTTCTCACATCAGGACACAATACGCTTGCACAATCTACCATACACTGCTTAACAAACTCGCCATCCGAAAAAGGCTTGTTGCGTTTAGCGAGGTTGTAGGCTATCATGAAACTGGCCTCTGTAGCACTATCCTGAAGTGTTGATTGCTTTGTAAATAATGTTTGTTGCTTTTTCAACTTTGTAACACAATCTGCAGCTTTCTTCTTGCGTTCGTCCTCAGAAAGTTTGCCGCCAAAATCGTTATGTTTTGTTTCGTGGTGTCGTTTCAGATTGTATTCCTTAAATAAGGCAATCGTTTCATGACACAGTAAACACACTGCTTTCTTGCCTGTATTACCAAAGAAATATTTGTGTGTCCATTCTTCATTAAACACACTGGATTCATCACCAATTTTACGCTTTTTCGGAGGGTTCATGGCCCCACTTAATTTGGAAATTTTTAAATTTTACTGTTGCAAAGACAAAATTGAAATAAAACTGACAAACCGGAAAAGTGCGTATTTACACTGCCTGCGCACGCGCATTGACGTAGCCGCTCTAATGGAAAACACGAGACGAACTTTCGGTCGCGGACATGAAGCAAATCTCAGTTCAAGGCGGGGTTTTCTGAATGTCTTGGGGGGCCACGAAAAACTCTGTGGCGGGCCGCATGTGGCCCGCGGGCCGCACTTTGCCCACCCCTGATCTACATGTACGTGATAATGTTGAAACCCTAGTTGATCTTGGTTGTAAGGTTGTTGTTGTTGTTGTAGGGCTTAACGCCAATTTTCAGCACACGATAGGGTATACATAGCGGCCAGTATTAATGGTGGAGGAAGAAACCGGGAAATACTCGAAAAGAACCACCGACCCACGAGAAGCTACTGGCAAGCTTTCTCACGTATCCACATTCGCCGAATCCGAGACTCGAACCCACGCAGACAGAGGTGAGATGGCAGTGATCCGTAACGGAGAGCGCTTTAGACCACTCGGCCACTCGGGGCCACAGTACTAAGGTTGTGAGGGCAGCGAGGTAGATTGTTCATGAATATAAGTCGGACATTTTTAGGAAAACATTATTATTATTATTATTATTATTATTATTATTATTATTATTACAATGCTGGACCAAGTGAGGTGTGTATTACATGATAAATAATTAAATCGATGAACATAAAATGACGTCATACTTAATACGTCATGACGTCAGGCACCTGTCTGGGGTTTTTCTAACATAATGTTGAGTTTTGAAGGATGCGCCAGTATGGCTTGGTTGGTGCCGAGTTGTAAACCTTTTTAATAGTAAAAACAGAGGAGGCAACGAACGTAAAGAAATATTAAGATAGCAGGCACAACATGCGACTTACCACTTATTTTGCAATGTATTCCATAGACAATGGACGATTCATTATTCTCTGTTTTGAGTGTTGATGAATAACTGAGAGAATGTGGGATGCGAGAAGAAAGCTGGTTCCACGTAAATGAGTTTTATAAGAGTTTGAGTACAGTACACATTTTACAGAGAGAGACAGATTTGGCTATCAGGTCCACTCTTTCTCTAATTCTCCTTCCTTTTCTTTCGTTCCATGTAGTTTTCATTTTCCCCTTTTTTAGTTTTTCTTTCCTAATTTATCATGCACAGAAAAAAGCCCTTGAACTAAACAACAATTTCGCTTTTTTCTCTGATCTGACTGCACTGCAACTCACATGCAAAGTCAGGAAAAATATAACTAGATCGAATACTGTCATTTGCCCTTAAGTCAGTTACTCGTAAAACAAATTTCATCAATAAGAACGAGTAAGTAAGAGTCAACTCCCATTTGCCATGTTCACGTGCACCCAAATCCAAGATTCAAAACCAAAACCATCTCACATGACATGACAAATATCTAACAGAAAACAAAATTTGTCTAAGTGCAAGTGATCATAGCAAATGGGAGGTGACTCTTACTTCCTCGTTGTTATTGGTAGGACTGTCTCTTTACATAGTATTTTATTTCCATTTTGTTTATTTTATTTATTTAATGGAGGGGGGGGGGCGACACTGGGTCAGTTAAAGCTTAATTAACGATGAGCCAAACTTATTTAGACATTGTAAAATAATTTTAAAAAAGAATTACAGGTTACTTGCGTAGTCAATGCGACTGATCAATTTAGGAGTGTCCATCCACTAAAATTAATTATTGCTGTAACTATTCACTGTGAATTTCTCTCTGTTTACTACTATCATGTCTGTGACGTTTGTAGAAGTTCTGAAACAGTCATTATTCGAGCAGAAAGTCGTCTGGCTCGGAATCCATAAACTATCAAGATTGAGAACAAGAGTTTCCAAATTTTCCCATGCACCATAGCAAAATAATTCATACCCAAAATTTGGACCCGCGGTACATCGACTGGTTTGAGTTACAATGAACAACTTTCTACTTGAAAACTGTTCATGATACTTGAAAACTTTTAAAATATACTTGAAAACTGTTATGACACTTTAAGGATGTTCATCATACGTGTTTTTTAATTTAAAACTGTTCAATATACTTGCTTTTTACTTAAAAACTGTTAATTACTCTTGAAAACTAGTCACCATACTTGAAAACTATTCATATACTGGAAAACTGTTCTTTGTATTTGCTTTCTACTTGAAATCTGTTTACAATATTTGCTTTCTACGTGAGAAATGTTCTTTATGCTTAAAAATGTTAATTATACTTAAAAACTGTTGATTACACTTGACTTCTACTTGAAAGAATGTGTATTATATTTAAAAGTTGTTTAATATATGTGCTTTCTTCTTGAAAACTGTTCATTATACTTCAAAGCTATTCAATACACGTGCTTTCTGCTTTAAAACTGCTCATTGTACTTGCGCAGCATCTTCAGCATTAAGCAGATTTTTTTTTATACGTGCTTGAGACTTGTTCAGTTACACATTGTTTTGCTTTATTTTGATTGACAACATTAAATAATTTGTCTCTCATAGCCTAACTCAATAATCGTTATTTTTATAAAACCGACCAACACACACACACACACACGCGCGCGCGCGTACGTACCCACATATGAGTAAACACTACGAACACCATATTAGTAAACACTAATACATTGCTGGCTTTATAATTATCTTGTAAAGTGAATGCATTCAATCCCTGGCCAAATATTTAGAAAAGTGTGCACGCATGAAGCTCCTTAAGCTATCCCTTCATGACTTACACAGGAAATTATAAAGGATCCCTAATTAGTTTCGCCACGTAATTTTAATTGGGATAAGTGGATATTTACTTCATTTTAATACAGGTGCCTAAAGGATATATGTTTATTTGATGTATCATAAACGACAGATGTTCGTGAAATGCGTATTTAGCCCAAGGTATACCCAATACCACCTGTTATTGTTAAACGTCTTCAGGCGTTAAATTCATGGTAGATAACGAAAATATACAAAGGAATCATACAGGTCACGGTGCCTAGCACACGAACAGGCGGAGACACCAATGGATACGTGACGTAGAATTGTTACTATGAGGAAAAGGGTAATTCACTGAATGATTGACAGCTTCACGTGTTGCAGAATTACAGTAAAGCAGTTTAAATGGACGGTAGCAAATTATCTTGATTTAACAAATTTATGAAATTATTTGTCAAACACTACATATCGTCTTAACACAGGTGAGACATATTCACATTTTGGAATTATAATGGATCTCTAATCATTTTGCCAAGATAAAATATACTAGGGATAACTAGATAGTTGCTTCATTTGAATACAGGTGGCAAAGGAAGATATGTTTGTTTGATAAGTAGATCAATAAACTTAAAGCACACACGGCAGGTGTAGTCCAACTCACGCAAGTATCAAATCGAAGATGAGTTTATTCGTCACGCAATTATTTGAATAAAGTACACAGAATCACCTCGTCTCTGATTCCTACTTTCATCTCATGTATGGATTAGTTTTTGGCTTTCAAGTTCTGAACCTCTCACTAACAAACAGTGGATGATCCCGAACTACCCACATTCCTCAAGATTAATAACGGGACGGGGCAAGGGCAGGGGATGGGGCTGGGGCAGGCCCATTCTTAATCTTGAAGAAAGTGTATTATCATAATCTAACCTTGAAAACAATCCATTTAATACATCATTGTTTAAATAATATTATTTGTTGCGTCAAAAAGAGCGGTAAATTTCAAACTAATATTTCAACAATAACCAAAATACTGTTTATTTGGACACTAGGGTAATTGGTGACGTAATCAAAGTCAAAATTCACGCGCCAGCATCATGATGTTAGTATTGGCATCCATTGTACACTGTACCACACGGAACTATTTCGCTCTCGGATAAGGAGAATATAGTTCCAAAGAAAGAGACTTCTGATTGGATAAAAACCGGAAACGGTAGCTGTTGATTTTATAACACACACACACACACACACACACACACACAGACACACACACGAACTCAATGTAGACGCATTTCTAATATATTCATATTCAGGTATAGACCATTTTCATCCCGATGTTCTATCCCCACACTCAAGATGCACAAGCTGCTAGTCATTTGCAATGACAGTTTCACGAACACATCGCAACATCTGAAAGGTTTTAATACTTTAGTGGTGAGTCTCCAAATTTGAACAATTACGGCTATGAATGGAGAGGTAGACAGGCAGACAAAACAGAAGACAGGTCGATTTATCAGAAGCTGGGGCAAAGGTAATTTTCCGCATACTTCGGATTTTATATGTAATTGTGTTTTCCGAACTAGCCAAGACAAGACGACCACACCTGCGGATTGATTTGCTTTGTTGCTGGGAAAAAGAAGTAGTCTCGAAGTGTTTGCAGATATACACTGGTTTTTCAGTTTTAATGTTTATCAGAAAATGGGGTCAAAAACAACTAAATTATATTTGACATACAAATACAAAATACTAATTTTTTTTTTACTTATAAGTACAAAATACAAAAAAAAATTATCCCGTAAAATAACAAATCTATCTATCTATCCGTCCGTCTGTCTGTCTGTCAGTCCATCAGTTTATATGTCTATATATCTGTATAAGCTGTGCCTTCTTTGCCGTCTAGCTAGGTTACTATCCGTACGGCCAGAACTTATATGAAGTCCCCCGTATTAAGTAATAGAAAAGAGCGAAAATTCAACAAACAATTTATTTCCCTTGAATACAAAGTGAAAATTTAAAAGGACTTACAGTATTGTGAACAAAATCCAAAATAGTCCAAAAAGTTATATGACCAGTCCTAATGAATGAAGTTCTAATTAAATTCCAGTGGTGTTTGAAATAAGACCAAGCACTGAAGGCGTTGATGCACATGTAGTCGTGAATGTACTCATGTTCCAGTGGCTTGAAGTGTGATGATGTACTTACAGTCTTCAAATTCATCACAAGAATATAATCCAAGATGCCTTTGTCTGAATTCACTATAATTCCAAATTAATGTGTCTATCCAAGAATATTATTGAACACTTGTAATTCCAGAGATAAGTAATTTGAATAAATAATACCACCCAAATGATATACTGGACACAACAATAACACTGATTCTGCATAAAGTTGTTAAACCAAGAATGAATGATTTCTCAAGAAAACAAAATTATGTAAACAATACTAAGACACAAAAGAACAGCCAGGATGTAGGTCCAAAGTTCATTCTAGAAAATTCGACGTTGTAACAGATAAAATTTGTTACTAAAATTATAATAAAGAATGTGGTAAACATCAGGTACAACAGGTTATTCCATGGGGAATACCAGCGTCCTAGGCCCACACGCAAATAAATATGTTAAACTCTGTTGATAATGATCGTAATATATTTAACCTAATCTCTTAGAGAAAATATTAGCTTTGTATTATTTGCTTACCAAATATGAAAGTTACTGGTCAGGTACACAATGAACTTGATCTCGACAAGGTCAACTCCAAATTACAATTATAATTATCATATAATCATGGAGAAAAAACTTACAAATAATATAAATTAAATATACATAACAAATCGGTCCTGTATGTTTATGTTATGGTCAAGCAAATATACCTATTTTATATGCTTTCTGATTCTCTGACACAGTAATATTAACAAAATCAGTTTTTATAACCAAAATAATGTCGATAATAAAAAAAATATAATTTAAGTATTAAATTCACCCCACCTCCAAACAGTCTCACGTGAAGGCATTTCAAGTGACGGAACTATGAGAATTTGAAAATATCGCTGACAATATATGGCCGATCACTGACAATTGTAAGTGCCAATAGTAAGGAAAGAACCCGGAAACCACCAAGTTTCAGAGCCGGCGGCTATCAATTGTGTTCTACTGTCACTCCAAACATGTCTGCAAGACGTAAGAATTGACTCAGCATCCTCTCAGCAGCGGCTGCTGATAAGACCTAATTAAGTGCACCCTCCATAGATGTCTAGACAATTGACGGTATTTTAGTTGAATTATATAGATGTCTAGACAACTGAAGGTATTTTAATTGAATTACATAGATGTCTAGACAACTGACGGTATTTTAGTTGAATTATATAGATGTCTAGACAACTGACGGTATTTTAGTTGAATTATATAGCAAATTTGAACATCAATTTATACAAATAAAAAGACAAATTTCCTGAAATTAATAATTGAATATCATTGTCTTAAGCATGATAAAATTTGACAATTTATTACTACTCTATGGGCTTAAACTAAGCAATTGAAAAGAGCAAAAACCAACAAGTTTTGTAAATTAAACAAATAATTTATTTCCCTAGAACACAAAGTGAAAAATGTAAAACGAACTTAGGGTATTGCGAATTAAATTCCAAATAATAAAAGAATTTCCAGCATAAATCCTTATTAATAAAGTTCTGAATAAACCTTAGTGGTATTCCAAAAAAAATCCAACGCTGGAAGTGTTGATGTGCCTATGATGACATGTGTTGTAGTGATGTGCGAACAGTCTTTTGTTGAATCACAATAATACAATCCAAGGATATATCCTTATTTGAATTTCTCTATAAATCCAAGTCTCTGTTTCAAGAATTTTATTTTTGAGCACTTTGTATTTCCAAAGAAGAATATTTTAAAATAAATAATTTGAATAAATAAATCCCATCTCAAATGAAACACTGGACACAACAGGTCACAATCAGCATTTTCTGCAAACAAATCTTACCTAATGGAAAGTTCCATTCTGGAAGGTTCCAAATGTTTTCAAGATAAAATCTTAGTTATAATTTGAAGGTCTGTTACTAAAAGTATAGTATAAAATGTGGTAAACACCAGCTAGACCAGGCATTTCATGGGGAATTCTGGACTCAGACTGAGATAAACATATTGTTTACTGAACCAAAGTCAATGATTTAGGTCAGATAGAACGTGATTTTGAACAAGGTCAAGTCCAAGATACAATTATCCATAGCATATAATTAATAAAAAAAAAAAAGTAACAAACAACGTAAATTAAATATAATAACAAATTTCACCAGCAAAAAGTAACACATTATAACATAGAATAGGATAACGAAATCGGAGGAGACATAAATCTTCGATGGTATGGTCACTTAGGCAATGCAAGCCCCTTAAAATCATTGACTCAATTTTGTTCCTCTTGACTTCAAAGAATGTACATCGATAGTCCCTGCTCAATTATTCCCTTGTAACAGTAGCCTGTTTCCCTGTGGAATCATTTTAATAGGTAAATAATAAACAACACGAAGAAAACGAATTTCACGGAAACTTTAGAAATAGAACTTGGCCATCTTTTCGCCATTTCAGATCAAGTGTTGTCTCAAACACAAGAATGTTGGATGCAAGTTAATTTTAGGTTCTTCATTTTTGTCAGTTTGATGAATGTGGGAGGAAAACAGCCAAAAGCTTTGATTTTTACTTCAGGCAAATTGCTAAGCGATTCTGCAGGTTTTGAAAAATGTTTGCTTCTTGAATTCCCTATCTGGAAATGCTATTACATTTCATTTAACTTTCACTAGCTTTTGTAAACAGTCTACGTTCTCAAAGATAGGACCATCCTACGGCATAGGTATTGATTTGTGAATGTGTGTGGAGACACATTCATTAATCATGAATGTATACATTAATCTGTGTAATTATCACTTGAAATGTTTATGGCCGCATAAATAAGATCTAAATCACACTATATAGTTAACTGAGCATTCACCCCTGACTACCAATAGGTGAGCAGAATTGAAACCAAGTCCATTTATTTAGTACCAACCTGTTGAAAAATGTGCCGACATTCAAACACAAGATTACCTGCCGCATTATTAATTTGATACAGTCTATCGCGATTGACTCTTGTCAAGAATTAGAAAAAGCGGCTCTGATACATTGTTGCCGTCATATTAATGCTTAACATTTCCCTCCAATTTATTGTATAAATATTGATTATTATTAAGACAAGAGACATGGGTGTATATGGTAGTTTTAGTTTAAAGGATTTTAAGCGGTCAGATATGGTAATGTTAAAATCAAATTCTACATAGTTCACACATCTGATAAAGATTCTGACCCATAGGACTTGGAGTCTGTATTTGCCCTCACTGTAAAAGGAAGAATTTATAATGTTAATAAACCCTGATTATGTCTCCATTCTATAGTTTTGATAAACTATCGCCCTGGTGTACAACTACCAATCTGTTCTGTGTAAAGGGCAGTCGTCTTGAGCCCTAGCTTGGGTGAGCATTAAAAATTGGCTGGGAATCTACTTTGTGTTGGATGTTATTGTTTGCAACTTTTCTACCCAGTAACAATTGTGGTGGCAGCGATGGGATAGCAAAGTTGTTGGAAATTTGACAGTAACATTGAAACAGTACAAGTACCAAAGTTTTGCCTGAGTAGTGTAGCTGCAAATTGCTATTGGATATACTATATAAGTTTGTGTTTGATTCCTGTTAAGCCAAGGATAAACAAAATAAGGATTGAAATGGCGAACCAAGGCATTATCGATGAGGAAGTAGGAACGATTGTTGAAAAGCACAGCATTGCAAGGGATAGAACCAGAAGGAAACAACAAATAAATTTGATGTAATTTACAGATATTGAAGAATACTTAAGTGGTGAAGAAGCAGATGACATGGAAATAGAGGAAGAGCATCCTGTAAGAAAACTAAAGAAAACACAGAGCAAACTAAAAACATCCAAGGACACCAACAAGTAAATTGAACGTGACCGGTTGCAGTTAGAGAGAGAATGCGCAATTGAAAGACAAAAATTAGACCTTGAAAGGGAGAAGTTGCGAATGGAGCACAATCTTAAACTTAAAGAGCTGGAGTTAGAAAGACGTAGATAAAAAGAATGACAGCCTCTAATTCAAAGTCAAACTTTTAAACTTACAATCATCTAGCAAAAGAAGATATTCCTATATTTCTCTCGGAATCTGAGGCCGTGGCTGATCATGCAAAATGGGGTGAAGAAATGAAAACCCTGCAACTGAGAACGCTGCTTACAGGAGAGGCAAGAGAGGTTGCACAGCAAACAAGCAAGAGCTATGTTGAGCTAAGAAAGGCCTTGATAAATAGGTTTGGGAAAAGACCTCACGAATATTTTAGTCAGTTAGCATAAGAAGGGATGCTAACAAAACATACAGCAGTCTGATGGCACGTATAGAGCAGTATTTAACACGGTTCATTGATAGTCGTGATCCACACAGATGTTTAGCAGATGAGTACTTCTTGAAGGCTCTCCCGCCAGTGCAGGCCCAGTGGATAAGGCGCAATAAGGGCAATGGGTCTGTTGTCGACGCTGCTGAGGACTACGTTTTGCCCATCAATGACAGTTAAGTTCGACTCAAAGCACAGCCGACAACAAGCAAATAACCAAGCATCAATTCACCTCAGTCCAAGAAAAGTGGTTTGATAGAAAGATTCTATGGAGACAAAAAGTGCTATAAATGTCACCAGAAGGGTCATGTTTTGCGTGATTGTCCCAGTAGAAATAAACGAAATCAAGCAACCTACTTTGTTCAGAATAACATTGGTGAACGGTTAATAAATGTGCTGGGAACAGTGAACAACAAGAAAGTATTGTTTGTTAAAGATACAGGTGCAGAAATGACCTTGATACGTGAGGACCTTGTCGATAAGTCATGTATCCTTGAAGGGCCAAACCTGTCACTCTACACTGCCATTGGACAGCCTTTTGAGGCGAAATTAGCCATAGTAGAATTAGACACGCCATACTACAAGGGTCATGTCCAGGTTGGACTGGTATCTGACTTGGCAGCACAAGCACTTCTGGGTATGGACATTCTATGTAGGAAAAAAGGATTATGGTAGTAACAAGGAACCAGACAAGGGCGCGGAAAGAGGAAGCTGAAGAAAGTGAAAGAAAAATAAAAGAACGTGGGGTCCGATTCCATGAACTGGACGACGTGCATCTGGATAGACTATTTTCGGACGAAGATAGTGATCATGGTCCTGATGAGGACGAGGATTACATCCATCGTGAAGATGAGGCCGATGACAAGAACCTGTCGCTTGATCAGCTGCACAATGTTAATGTGGAATTGATGTCTCAGAATCAAAAGAATGACATTTCGTTGGCTGGTGTGAAAGAATAGGCGCTGCCATCAGAAGGTGAAAGCAGAAGGCGTAGACAATGCATTTCTCTGAGAGCATGGAATTTTAAAACGGAAGTGGAAGTCGTCGGATGGAGAAAAATATGGAATCCAATTAGTTTTGCCAAAGCAGTTACGTCAAGCAGTGGTGGAGCTGGCGCATGATAGACCTCTTGCTGGTCATCTAGGAAGGGAGAAAACGAAGGCAAGACTAACATCTGCATTTTATTGTCCAGGAATGTTTGGGGATATTCAGAGGCACTGTCAGGCCTGTGACATCTGTCAAAAGACAGCAACGAGAACAGCGAAGGAGAACGCTCCAATGGTGTGTCTAACAATTGTGTCTGACCCTTTTGTTAAGATTGCGATGGATGTCGTTGGCCCACTAGAGCGCACAAAGGCCGAGAACAAGTATATACTAACCATCGTAGATGAAGCCACCCGGTATCTGGAAGCAATTCCTTTGAAGGACATTGAGGCCAAAACAGTGGCCAAAGCTTTAATTGGCCTATTTAGTCGGGTTGGTATACCTAAGACTATCCTTACAGACCAAGGGACCAACTTCACAAGTACTCTTCTAAAAGAACTCTACAACATGTTGAACATCAAGGGGATAACAACCTCTCCTTACAGACCACAATCCAATGGAAAGGTCGAAAGATTTAATGGCACACTCAAAGCTGTCTTGAAGAAACTGTGTTCCACGAACGGTGAAGAGTAGGATGTGCTGCTGCCTTACGCGCTGTTTTGCTATAGGGAGGTACCACATGAGACAACTGTGTTTTCGCCGTTTGAGCTTCTGTATGGTTGGACAGTAAGAGGACCGATGGAGATTCTTAAGGATCTATTCACCGGTGAGGGTGAGACACAAAAGTCAGTTGTAGGACATGCGCTTTCAATTCGCCAGAGATTGGTTGATGTAAGTGAGTTGGTGAAAGAAAATTTGACAGAGTGTCACAGGAAATTTAAATCATGGTACGACAAAAATGACACCAAAAGGGAATTTAGGCCGGGAGATGAAGTTCTAGTTTTGTTACCATCCGATGCATCGAAGATGAGGGCTCACTGGAAGGGACCTTATAGTGTCATTCGTAAGGTCAATGACGTTAATTACAAGATTAACATTGGTGGTAGGCGAGGACAAGTAACCTAGCATAGTAACCTATTACGTCCGTACAAGAGTGCTGTACTGTTATCAGCAACTGTGTGTTATGAATTTGATGGAAGAGGACGGACTGACTTCCCACTGGCCGATATGGAGAATTTGGACGAAATCAGTTTGAATGGCAGGCTGACGAAAGAACAGCGATAACAGGTGCGAAAATTATGCTCTGAGTTTGAAGACGTGCTAACTTCCAAACCAGGCAAAACCAACTTGATCACTCACAACATTCGAACATCAACAGACATTCCGATGACGCAGAAACCCTATCGTATTCCCCATGCAAAAAGGGCTGAAGTCAGAGCTATAGTAGACGAAATGTTACAGCAAGAATTGATAAGACCGTCTACAAGCCTGTGGAATTCACCAATTGTACTTGTTCAAAAGAAAGATGGAAGTCTGCGATTTTGTGTTGATTACAGAAAATTGAACAACATCACACTCTTTGATGCCTATCCTACACCAAGGATAGACGAACTGTTTGAGGAGTTGGGGAATGAAAAATATATTAGCGAACTCGACATGACCAAAGGTTACTGGCAGGTACCTGTGTCTAAAGAAGCGAAGGAGAAATCTACTTTTGTGACACCCTTTGGACTTTTACTGTTATGCCTTTCGGGATGAAAACTTCACCTGCTACATTTTCGCGCATGATGAACTCGTGCTGTCCAAATTACATGATGTTGCATCTTACTTTGATGACATAATTGTTTATAGTGAGACCTCGGATGTCCACCTTCAGGATCTACGAGCAGTCTTGGAGAGATTGCGAGAAAACAATCTAACAGTTAAACCTTCCAAGAGTGACATTGGAAAGGATACTATTGTTTGCCTTAGTCACATTGTTGGTGGAGGACAAATTAAACCAGACGACGCCTAAGTCAAAGTCAAACCTATGGTTGGCTTCCCACTCCCGACAACAAAGAAAGAGGTTCGATCCTTTCTAGGAATGGTGGCCTATTATAGAAAATTCATCAAGAATTTCGCTCAGCTCTCGGCTCCGCTTTGTGTTTTGACAAGGAAGGGACAGCCAAATCGTGTTACAGTGGATGAGACAGCTGTTAAGTCATTCAGTGACTTGAAGAATGCACTTGTAAAGGCACCTATCTTGATCAACCCTGTTTTTGAACGCCCATTTGTACTGCAAACGGATGCAAATGATGTGAGCATTGGAGCTGTTTTGAGTCAGCAAGATGACAATAAGGACGAACATCCTATTGCGTATCTTAGCCGCAAACTATTGGCCAGGGAGCAGAATTATTCTACAGTTGAGAAAGAATGCCTTGCGATAGTATGGGCGATAGAATCTCTTCACTACTACTTGTGCGGTGCTCCATTCAGTGTCGAAACTGACCATAACCCGCCAACCTGGCGAAGCCAAAACAAAGGAAAAAACCATACGAGTTCAAGATCAAACACCGTCGGGGAGCAGAGAATGCAAATGCTGATGGATTGTCACGTGCTGGAGTCTAACACTATGTGTTTTAGTGTTCATTCTTGTTTGACTTATCCGAATTAAGACCCATGTGGTGATGTGTCTTATATCTTGTCTATTAATTAAATACTTTCGTAATGCAGATCAGTTTGATTTTAAGTGAATCTAGAATGTTTGTTGTAAATGTAGTGCTAATTGTTGTATTCGGAATATGGAAATATTTAGCGAGTCATTGAATGCTTGCACTGCATATTATTTTATAGAACTCTTATTACCAGGGCGATGCTAGAACTTTTAAATTTCATGAAGTAAGGTAATTGCATAGAACTGTATACAGCCAAATAGTGACTCTTCAATCTTGCTGATCCATCCTTTATAATTTTGTTCGAAAACTAAAGTTTTCTCTTAAGGGGGAAGGTGTTGCCGTCATATTAATGCTTAACATTTCGCTCCAATATATTGTATAAATATTGATTATCATTAAGACAAGAGACATGGGTGTATATGGTAGTTTTGTTTTAAAGGATTTTAAGCGGTCAGATATGGTAATGTTAGAAACAAATTCTACATAGTTCACACATCTGATACTGATAAAGATTCTGGCCCATAGGACTTTGAATCTGTATTTGTCATCACTGTAAAAGCAAGAATTTATAATGTTAATGAACCCTGACTATGTCGCCATTCTGTAGTTTTGATAAACTATCGCCCTAGTGTACAACTACCAATCTGTTCTGTGTAAAGGGCAGTCGTCTTGAGTCCTAGCTTGGGTGAGCATTAATAATTGGCTGGGAATCTACTTGTGTTGGATGTTATTGTTTGCAACTTTTGTACCCCGTAACACACACACACACACACACACACACACACACACACATATATATATATATAT
>JAECUM010011802.1:0-28933 GCA_016617855.1 Megalonaias nervosa | reverse complement strand
CAAGCAACCTGCACAAAATAAGGCAGTTGCACTGCCAACATTCCTATGTAGGTTTGTGGTCAATCGCAGATGACTTCAAAAACAAGTTCTAACAGCAAAAAGAGGCCCCATTAACTAGATCACAAATAGGCTTCCTTATCTACAGAAATCATAATTAACCATTTCACTAACATGCACTGCAAGAAAATGCAAAAGATCGTATGGCCAAATCCAAAAGCATAGTCTGATCAACATTACATGTAATAAAGAAAGAATATAATTAAAATCACTAGTATAAAGTAAAGGTCATACTCGCCTAATTCTATCTGAACCATGTCAAGCTTTGTACAGCCATTTATATATCAACTGACTGCTGACAAAATTATCAGAAATAAGAGGACCATGTAGTTTTGAAATTGTTCACCTGGCAGACATGTACCTCAAAGCCAAATGCCTTTGCCTAGAAAATGTGTGTTAGTGTGATGCTTCAGGTCATTTACAGGATTTTTTTCATCTATTTTTAGGAATGGCAGCCATACTGGATGGCAGATAAGCAGCATCTCTACAAGCCTGAAATACCTTGGGCCATGTTTTATGCAAAATTGAGTCAACTTCTGTTCAGAAACCATTTAAATGTTGTTATATATTTATGAAGTTCAGCAGCAAAATCTGAAACGCCTTCATGCCAGAACGCTCTGTCAAACTTTGCCTAATTCTGTTCAACAGTTTCTTTTGAAAAAAGTTGTTTAAATCTTTCACCTTTTCATAGCATATTTGATGAAGAAAACTTTAAGACCTCCAAAGCTGGATGCTTTTTGTGTTACAACTCTATGGTAATTAAATAAATAACAGAAAGAAGCAAAACCAACAAGTTTTATAAAACTTTATTTAATTATCAAAGTCATACAATGAAAATTTAAGAGGAATTTACAGTATTATGAATTGAATCTAAATAATCCTAAAAAGTTCTACTGAAGTCCAAAAGAATCAAATGTTCCAAATGAATTTTAATGAATGTACTGGTCTGCCAACAGTTCTGATATATCACAATGGCACTATCCCAATCTGATTCAGATCAGATCTCCACTGTCTACATGAAGATCTGACAGCAACCACTTAGTGGTCATATTCTGGTGACCTTTCAATTAGCAAATGGAAATGCAGCTTTCAAAAATCTGAAAGTGTATCAAATTTTTCAGCACACATCGATGCTCTTCAGTCATACTGCTCAGTCTCCCAAATGCAAAGATATAAGACTTCATCTGATTCGCTGATAACATTAACGATTATGGTAATAACATAAGTCACCAAAATATGATCCCTAAGTGGTCACTGTCAGGTTCACATAGGATAATAATAATAATAATAATGAGGACTTTGTATAGCACCTAATCTTTAGAAGCTCTAAGCGCTTTACAACATTTGACAACACTTAAAAAACATATATAACGATATGATCACAAAAATAAAAACAAACACCACGAAATTAGAAAACGGAAAACATGCTGTAAATATTTAAGGTAAGGATACATTATTAGGAATTTAAGTTTGTTCTTGCAGTCAAAATAGGTGAGTTTTAAGAGCACTCTTGAATGAGATCACTGTGTCTCTGTGTCTAAGTTCAGTGGGCAATTTGTTCCACATTGCTGGGCCCTGGTATGCAAAAGAACGTTGTCCATATGATTTCATTTCCATAGTGGGAATAATGAGAATACGAGTGTCAGAAGAGGAGCATAAGTATCTTGCTGGTGTGTTCACATGGGTGAGGTCGGATAGGAATGTTGGACTGGAGCCCGTCAGTGAAACGTAGCACAGAGAACAAATTCTGTGTTTAATTCTGGATCGAATAGATAGCAAGTGTAGGGTACAGAGCAGGGGGGAGGTGTGCTCTGATCATGGCACTCTAAGGATGATCCGAGAAGCTGTGTTTTGAACTTTTTGAAGTTTCTGGAGTAGATATTGAGACGAACCAGACAAAATCAAGTTACAATAGTCCAGTCTTGAAAGTACTAAGGAACACACAAGTGTTTCAGTGGCATCAACTGAAAGATACTTGCGAATGGAGCTGATGCGTCTCAGCTCAAGATATGTGGCCTTGCATATGTTGATGACATGTTGGTGTAATGAGAGAGTACTGTCGAGAGTAACACCTAGGTTTCGTACTGACTGTGTGAATTTAATGTTGGTGTTGCTGATATTTATTGTCTGAGGTAAAGGATGTGATTGAGAAAGTCTTTGTGTTGTAATCAGAATGGCTTCAGTTTTTATCATCATTCATCTGCAGCTTGTTACATGTCATCCATGATTTCACATTGGAAATGCTCCTCTCTATGCCTTGGATGGTAGCTTCAACTTCAGTTGGGTGGCTAGATTTGTATATTTGGGTGTCATCAGCATACAATTGGTGAGACACTGAATGATGATCTATGACACTTGACAGTGGCTGAGTGTACAGAATGAAGAGAACAGGTCCAAGAACACACCCCTGTGGAACACCACAACATAGATCAACTGGGCTGGAGTGTTTTCCATTTGCGGTCACAATTTGTGTCCTGTTGACCAAGTAGGACTTGAACCACAGTAAGGCTGTATCGTGAATGCCAGATACATGCTGGAGACGGTGCAGTAATATATCATGGTCTATTGTGTCAAATGCTGCAGACAAGTCAAGGAGAGTGAGGACTGTAATCTTTCCGCTATCCAAAGCAGAGAGAAGGTCATTACCTACTTTCAGAATAGTAGTTTCAGTACTGTGGCAAGGGCAATATGCAGACTGTACATTGCTAAAAAGACTGTTTGAATTCAGATGAGATACAAGTTGGGATAGAACAACTTTTTCTAAGATTTCTGACATGAATGGGAGATTCGAAACTGGGCGGTAGTTCTTTAAATCGTTATGGTCAATTGTTGGTTTCTTCAGCAGAGGCTTTACAATGGCAGTTCTGAAAAATGATGGGAATTCCCCAGATGAGAGAGAGGTATTAATAACATCAGTTAGTGAAGGCAATATTGGATCTAAGCACTCAAGCAGCAGTGATGTCGGAATCAGATCAAGTTCACATGATAATGGAGAACTGATGCTAATCAGACTGGGTACAGTCCAGAACTTCTTTGAATAAATTCACAATAGTCCCAGAATAATATTTAGTCCAATGAGTACTTTGTAATTCCAATGAAGAATCTAAACAAATATTTCCTCTCAAATAATATTGAAACAACATTAAATACATCTGCAGAATGACGTTACAAGAAGAACATAGGAAATAAGAATGCAAAAATTGTCCATTTCCATGTACTTATATACATGTACAAGCATAAGGGTGAAAATGCATTTTGTGCCTACTCACTCACATTTTGAAAATACCCCATATAATAAAAGAACCCACCTGAATTAACCCACCTGACCTAACCCATAAATTAATTATTCTAAGAACCCATCTTACCAACTTATCCAATGGGAGACAACCCCAAACTTGTAAACAGGTTTTGTTACTAATATTATTATTAATGATCATAAAAAAACATCAACAACAATTTAGAATTTTATCCGATCTACACTGTTAATATTTTAAAATAGAATTTTACAGTATATATGCCCACATACAAAAATCAGCTATCTTATACCTTGATTATAGATGATCATTACAATTTACATTTATGAACAAAAAAGTGACACATAACATAGATAAGCCATGTACCAAGAGTTACAAAAAAATGTAGATACACATAACAATAGTCCCAGAATAATATCTTAGTCCAATGAACACGTTGTGTTAAAGAAATAAAGATAGAAAAATAATGCAATGGGCAGGTAATAATTGCAGGAGAGGCTTTATAATTAAGTCAGAAATTCACAACCATATTCCTCTGTTCAAAGGGAGTGATACTGAATGAACAGTTTCTTTTTTAATGGGCAAGATGGGTAACAAAATAACATGGATAATAGATTCCCATTTTCTAGGAATAAGGTATCATATATTCTCACTTATAAGTGAAGTCCAAGTGCAAACTGCACAGATCCAGATCTGTCATTGCATAAAGCACCAGCAGATCTGGATCTGTGCAGTTTGTTAGGAGTAATCAGTAGAACAACAATAGACCCTGATCTACTGGTGCATTATGCTACTGCAGATCTGGATCTTTGTTGTTTGCAGCTTGACCTGACTTATAAGCGAGTGCATACAGTACTTGTCATCCAATTAACTTAACAGCTCTGGTTACAACTTTGCAATGAATCTAAATTCAAGCATCCAGTGAAATATGTTAAGTGAAAAAAAAGCCAAAGGGAATTAAAAATTGAATTTGAGGTAATAAATTCAAACCTTTATCTACAGTACTTTCAGAACTGCTTGACAGTGATACTATTTACAATACATTCTTCGGTATTTTGTGTAGTGCAAATGAGGTGTACATCCTTGGGAAATTTTGGGGTACACAGGTGCTAAACAAGTTACTCTGTGTAGGTGTACATTCTAGGGTAATTTTTGGGATACATGGGGACTAAACAAGGAGCTATATGTAGGTGCAGATTCATGTACAGTATTTTGAATAATGATGATAAAAATCATTTAAAAAAAGGATGAGCTGGAAGGTACAGTCAGTTGGTAATTTTTTAATCATAAAGCTGTTCTACATCTGCATGTGTTTTTGCATAGGAAACAGTTCACATTTCAAGAAAAACTGGCAATTTAGTAACACTTTGGTGTGTGTGTGTGTGTGTGTGTGTGTGTGTTTAAGTAAACACATATATGTCAGGGTCAGTATACCAAACAATTTAAGGCAATCCCATGTCAACTGGGTCAGGTGATGATGTTGGAAAATATGTAAAATCTGACAATGTGTGTAATACAAAAGAGTTTAAACTTCATCCAGTAACAGAAAACAAGGTGTTGGATAAACAAATATCCAAAGCCATTTACTAATACATATAAACTTGGGTCACAACATCAAAGCCTAAAAAATTCCTTGTCTGGCAACCAGGGCAAGTTTAAAATTTTGCTGGCTAAGCAAAAGTTTGATTCGGCTGCCAAAAATTTGATAATGAATTTATCAGACACATCTGGATTCCTGTGAGCTTTCATTAATATGATGCCCTTCCAGGCTGGTATTTTCATTCTTTGTAGCCTTTAGTATATTTACAAACTGGGTTGGTAACATTACACTGTACCTTGATCAACACTCCAATCAATGGAAACTCCTATAATGATAGCATTCTAACCAGTGTTATCAGACCACTAACCCTGGCAGGGTGCTGGTTGTCTGTCAGGTACATTAAAGTCTCTTTTGAGACCTCTTCTGCTGAAAAGGACATCATTATGCACTCCACTGCTGCACATAAGATAACAAATTGTATAATATGCACTGCATGTGCAAATTAGGAGTAAACAAGTTTGAAGCAATCAGTGCATCACAAAGGGACTGCTTTCTCAAACTGTTGAATGATGATGTGGAGAATCAGAATTCCAACTCACTCATGGTCTGATCAATATAAAAGTGGATAATAAATTTGGCTAAAATGCAACATTCCTTAGCAAAGTTACGCCAAAGAAAGCAATGTTAGGACAACGAAGGTCCAAAACTCTTCTAAATTATAATATGGAGCATTTGAAATTAAACTCATTGAAGGTCATACCAATATAAAGCTTGATGACAAATCTGGCTGAAGTCAAACTAAGGTTAGTTATGTCTCAAAAAATGAAGTCAAGAGGAAGGCAATCTGGAGTCAAAACTCACTATAAATGATGTGGTTGAATGCTGGAAATGAACTCACTTAAGATCTCATTAATCCAAATTTGATGAAGTTGTCTTGCAGGAACCAACTTCAGAAGGATAGGAAATCTGGGGGGTGGGGGTGGGGGTGTCATAACTTCTAAACAATGCCAAACCCTTATAAGACACATGTATGTCTATGCAACAATGTTCAAACCCAACTTGCATAAGAATATGTATAATGGTTCCTGAACTATGCCAGATCCAAACATCCCATGTGAAGTATCAAGTTGTCCAAAATGGAGTTGACAGCACAAAACCCATAAATGGCAAATCTAGATCTACAAGACAATGTGCATACCAATTGCATCAGAATATGCTAAATGGTTCCTGTCCTATGCTCTGCTGTAGTTGAGATGAAATACTGATGGAGAAAGGGCAGTAAAAATTGGACCTCAAAAAGTTAAACCTTCAAAAGGGACATCTACAAGTTACAGGCAATCAAGTACCATATGGCATCCAATTCTGTGCAAGGGTTATTAAGTCATGCTGGATCTAAGAAGCTAAACATGACAGTAAGAACGATGGACTGATGGATGGGCATAAAAGCTGACTACTACAGAATCTCACCTGGATGTGGGGCCCTAATAATGCCAAATGACTGTTACCACATGCAATGTAATAAATATCTGGAGATTTAACTTAGGGCAGCCCACAAGAAAGGCAGGGTACATCCAAAGGAAATGGCATTGCCAAGAGAGGACATGTAAGCTATGAACAACCTGTCATGGGCCAATATCACGTTTTGAAACATCAATCTGGATAAAGGATATGCACGTGGCAATTATATTTGGTGGAAATAAGTAGTGTACGATTTTTCACTAGCCAGGGTTACCTTGCATTATCAGTCAGTAACAGTCCATTACCACCAGGTGTAATCATGATGCACAGTCAACCAATCAGAGCCTGCTGTACATATATAGTGACCAATTAATCTGCACATTACGTTTCTCTCAAGCAACAGCCAGATTTCAGGGTTCTTACAACATAAATAAACAGATGCACCCCAATGCTAAATGAAACCAATTAACAAAGTCATCATATCAATGACACCATATAGTATAAACCTATTCTTAGACGTCTAACCTGACAAATGTCACAAAAGAAATTGAGACTAAGTTAAATATGCGATGAGTGTGGTCCAAAATTCGCAAGTACAGTAACTGTAATCCCTTTGCTTGTAATTTTGGGCTCAGGTATAAAATAATATTCGTTTCAATTCTGGACTTCTTTCATACTAGAGACAGGTCCTTACTATGGGTCATCAACGTAACACTGACACATCAGTTATCCCATGGAAGGATCAAAATATAGGAAATGTTTTGATGAAATAATAGAGCACCTGAAAATCTAATGTTTCAATCCGATCAGAGTAAGTTTCTGGTCTAAAGTGTCCCTATTCCATGAAATGAAAACAAAACCAATTCCATATAAACAAAATTTAAGATCCGAATCGACTCAGGCCAGTTGCTGGATTGAATAGAGATACAATGTTGTTTTTGAAAATATGCATCAAGTACAAGTCTACCACTTCATTTCCCCATGCATATAATATTTTAAAAATAGAAAAAATAAAAAAGCATGAAAATGTCAAACATAATGTTTTCATTTTATTATGAAGATAAGGTATGGCTGGATAACTGTTAAGTGCTACCATAAATATGAAGTATGTGAGTGATTAGTGCCATGAATATGTGTTGTGTCACGGTATTTTTGAACCTAAGATACATACTACAAAATACCAGAATATTTCAGAAGAAGTTTGTGACAATTACAAATATTTTGTACATATTTTATAATTTTTTAAGTAATTCTTCATGAAAAATGCAAACATCAAACTCAATATCATTAAATTCCAAACAAGATTACTCTTGAAAGAAACTGCCAAGGTACCAGTATGGTGGTAAAGTACCATGGTATGTACTGTGAGACAAAAATAACATGGTAAACTGGTACACAGGTAAAACCACACACCTCTAAAATAGGTATAATAAATTTTCAGAATGACCATAAAGGTAATGCTATGACACAATTGTACTGCAAACAGCAAAAGTGCCTTTATTCCTGTGGTAAAATTCAATAAAATAAGGCATTTTTTCTTTAATTTTGATCTTTCTTTTTCTTTATGCATACCAGTATTTTTCCAGTAGTAAAGTTTTTAAAAAAATCATTAAAATTAAAGTATAAGAGTAACAAGTTTGATGAAAAATACAGCGACAAAAGCATTTCATTGATTTTTTTGTAGCATACCATCAAACTGGTAAAAAAGTGTTGTGGATTCAGTAGCTGATTTTATTGAAAATGGGGCATAACCCTGCTAACACCATTGAGATGGAAGGGAATGCTATGTAAATTCAAATCAGTTTGAGGTGCCAATATGCCTAAATTAAGCCTTACGTAATTTATTCCTTTCAATGAATATGAAATAATTACACCCTTGTACTCTCCAACTGGCCTGTCATTAAATTTCATTCCATTTGATGCACTAAATATAGAAATGATATTCAAGGATATGTAACATGCTTAACTATAACTGATTGCATTCTTATTATGTAAGATAACTTCACAACTTTAACAGCCACAGTTATGAAACCAAAAAATGACTGGATATATGTCAGCATATATTAAATTACAGTATCTTTAAACAGGTATCCCTGCATACTGTTATACTGTCCCAATCACTTGCAAAAATCCAGGGTAAAGTCCCAGAGCAGAATGAATGCTATTTTTCATGCCCAGCAAGTGTATACCTTATAAGTTGGGCATCTCAGTGGTTTCTGAGCTGTGACACAGAAGAATCAGCTGAATGTCCCCTGCCCACCCCCCTCCCCCAGGTATGGCATATGGTCTCATTTTAACTCCTTCTGTGATGGACTAGTCCCATTCTAACCCCATCTGTTATGACCTATGGTCTCACTCTAAACCCATTTGTGAGGGCATATGGTCTCATGCTAACCACACTTGTGATGGCCTATGGTCTCACCCTAACCACACCTGTGATGACCTATGGTTCCATTTAACCCCATTTGTGATGGCCTGTGGTCTTACCCTAACCACACCTGTGATGGTCTATTGCCCTAAGCAGACCTGTGATGACCTTTGGTCTCATTCAAACCCCATCTGTAACAGCTTATGGTTTCACTCCAGCTAGCCCCATTTGTAATGGCCTATTATATCATTCAAAACCCATCCATGATGGTCTGCTGTCCCACTCTGACCAGAACTCTGATGGCCTATGGTTTCATTCAAACCCCATCTGTGATAGCTTGTTGTCCAACTCTGACCCAATATGTGATATCTTGACACTTAGGGCAGTGATCACATACTAATTCTCAGACATGGTGGTTTCATAATTTGAGAGTTATTCCAAATTTATGATAAATCACCACTATTCCCTACCACATAATCTGGGTAGAGTCATCTATAAGTGTTTGCTTTGCTAACAAATTTTTTCTCTTCATATCCCTACTGATAATCCGTCAAAAAATGATTATTTTTAATTATAGCACCATACTAAGATAGTGGTGATATTGACACCTGGGGTCATGCAAGGTGTTTTCTTCCATGATTATTCATCCTATTAACAGCCAATTAACACACGACCTGTACTTTATCCACAATGAGGCAAGGATGCTGCTGCACATGCTATTTGATGTAATTGGATCTTTCATTGCATAAAATCCAAGGCAGAAGTGATTGTATGCAACTTTTTTCACATTTTTGCAATAGAGGAAATGGATATGGCAATCAATTAAGAATGAGGCAAAGAGGATACTATATGTACTTTTAGAAGGACAACTTGGTTCAAGTTATCTAACGTGAAATTAGCCCATTTTAACCAAGGGGTAAAGCAGAAGGTGCAGCGATTAATGTCTGCATCTTTCCAGGCCATCAACCTAAAAATTTCAGAAAATTGATGTGACTGTAACCCAGGCTATCTATCCCCATGTGCTACATCAAAGTCTAAAATTGATGAGCACATCCACAGACTTACCCAAACATATTTAAAGAATTTAAGTCCATAAGGAGTTATGCAACATTATAAATGCACACACATACTCACATATCTGCCTCTGACAAGAGCAGGGAGAACAATATTCTGTAAGAAATCCAATTCTATTAGCTAATAATGGCATAAAATGCCAATTATTTCAATCTGGTCTTGATTGTGTCACCTGCCTGAGAAGACCGATCTTCAAAATAAAAAAAATGAAGAAGCAAGTCAATGTGATATATCTTTGCATTAATAGGTTACAAAAAAAAACAAAAAAAATTGGCATGATCTACAGAAACATCATCTTTAAGCTGGGTCACCCTTTTCTGAGGCTGACAATCTATCATATGAGAGTCTATGATAAGAGTATAGATAAAGAAAACCTCATTATATATACCTAATTAAATGTTGATATTTACTTGTACTGAACAATACCTTGAGTCAAATATAGTCTGAAGTTCAATTACAGATCCACTCCCCACTATAGGACAGGATGGCTACCTGATATAACAGGACTTAAAAGAGATGAAGTCCATGCACCATCTTCATATGGGGTCTATGTCCTTCAACGCTAAACATTCTCAATATCTGAATGGAAAACATTTGAGAATTGAATTGGACTTAACTATTCAGGCATGCAGATAATTTGTGGTTTGTAAATCTGTGTTATATGATTTTCGGCACAAATCTGGAGGTAAGCACAATAAATCTCCTTATCAAAGGACCAGACCACCTCCTCCTCATCCAACTGACAAGAAAAAGTGGTCCATATAGGTGGCACCAGTTGCACTGCTTCTACCTCAAACTTATTGGAATCAACAAGGATAGAGAGGGCATCAGCATCATCTAGAATACTCCAAACTGGATAGTGGCTGGACATCACTACATCTCTCTGTTGTGGTGGGGGCACAGAAGAACTCTAAGCCATGGCCAATAATTCAGCACAATTCAGTATGGGCTGTCATGCAACGAGTTGCAGAGGGAAGACAAGATCACCTATCAGCCTTGGATAATGCAATGCCTCTATCTTTCCAAGCTGATGCCTCATGGCAAGAAGACGACAATGAGACACAAGCCGCAGTATCACCTCTACTGTAGGAGCAGGGACTGGAAGCCCAAGGGGGCACAAGGAACCAAGGACCCTGAAGTTGAGGGCTACATATCCCATAAGGATTCGTTGCGATAATATGGAAGGAAAGTGGGGTAGGGTACAGATCCAATCCCCTTCCCAAGTATGATCCCAGTGGGCATACCCCTAATCCTGCACAGGATGGGAGGGTACAGGTGTGAACTCTCTCTGTCCAACTGAATTATATTTGTAGTAACAGGTTACAAAAAAATTAGCATGATCAAGCAGAAGTCACATTTCCTGAGGCTGACAATCTGTCATGTGAGAGTACAGTACAATGAGAGTACAGTATAGATAAAGGAAGACCCATTATAAATTCCTAATTAAATCTTGACAATTACTTGAACTCAAAATACTACACCCCCAAGTCAAAATTAGTCTGAATTTCAATTACAGATCCACTCCCTTGATATGACAGACTGTCATGCAGATATTGCCTTATATAATAGGTGATTAAGGACTTGAAAAGAGATGCATTCCATCTGACCATCTTTATATGGGGTCTCAATACGTCAAAAAGCTAAGCATTCCTGAATGGAAAACATTTGAGAATTGAATTGGACTTAACTATTCAGACACATTGATATTTTGTTGTTTGCGAATCAGTGTTATATGGGCACAAGTCCAGGGGGTAAGCACCTTATCTCCTAGACCTCTTCCTCCACCTCCAACTAAGAGGAAGGAGTGGGCCATATAGACCTGATCCCCTTCTGCTTCTACCTCAAACTCATTGGAGTCAACTAGGACAGAGTGGGCATCATCAACATCATCTAGCATACTCCAAACTGGATAGCCCATAATTCAATAGGGGCTGTCATGCTATGAGTTGCAGAGGGAATAAAAAGAACCTTGTCATCCCTGACTGATGTGGTGCCTCTATCCTTCCAGGCTGATGCCAATTGGTGAGGTAGAGGTGGAACTCTAGCCAGTGTCACCTCTACCCTAGGGACAGGGTCAGATAGCCTATGGGGGCATCAAGGACCAAGGACTCCGAGGTGCAGGACCCCATATCCGACAAGGTATAACTGGGATACAGGGAAGGGGAAATGCCGACCTGATCCCCTTCCCCAAGCAGAAATATGCTGTTCAATAAAATTGAGACTACAAGAACTTGCATGTCATATATGTTGATTGCTTTATAAAAGATACATGTAAACCCAGTTTAGTTTACTGGAAAAGGGACAACAATGATAATAACCCACATGCTGTACATGTTTGTTCACTTTATTTCAAACATGTTAATCCTCTTTCAGGGTTTATATTTTGACTGCGCACATCTCTCTATGGTGCCCATAGAGTGCATTAAAAAGGACAGAAGAAAAATAAACGTGAAAGATCACTAAGATTATATCAGACTGAAGGAATCAAATGCATCACAAGCCTAATAAACAGAGTACACTCAATACCAAAAATGTACCAGATGATCAGTTCATTGGCTGACACAAATTTCTTACTGATTTCAATTAGCTTGGGCACCAAATAAAACACATGGTCCATGATTACTGATAAAAAATACAAAGAAGAAAAGATGAAATCCTCAGCAAAAAAAAACTGCTACTGCATTTAATTCCTGAGTAGCATACAGGAAGGAAATAATGTAGACTAAAACATCCAAACAAATTCTAGAGGGGATTACTTGAGCAAGGAATACAAATCCATGAACAGAAAGCTCACAACAGTGGGTGTTGACAATGATCATAGATACTTAGGCTGGAATTATTCATTTCTGCAATAAATATTAAGTTTTCGAGCATTATCATATACACTCGCTTATAAATCAAGTCCAACTGCAAACTGCAGAGCCAGATCTGCCGTCGCTCAATGCACGAGCAGATCTGGGTCTGTACAGTTTGTTGTTGTTGTTGTTGTTGTTGTAGGGTTTAAAGCCATTTTCAGCACAAGATAGGCTATACATGGCAGCCAGTATAAATGGTGGAGGAAGAACCCGAGAAAACCCCAGAAAGAACCACCGACCCACAAGAAGCTACTGGCAAGCTTTCTCACATACCCACATTGGCCAAACCCAAGATTCGAACCCACGCAGACAGAGGTGAGATAGCAATGATCCATAACAGTGAGCACTTTAGACCACTCACCCATTGTAGGCCCCTGTACAGTTTGTAATCAGTAGAACAAACAATACAGACCTGATCTGCAGCAAATTATGCTACGGCATATCAGGATCTTTGTTTTTTGTCTTAAACAATGAATATGGCTATGTTAACTGACAAAAAACTGAATAAAAATGTGCTGTAATCTGACTCTACAATACTCCAATTCAAAACACATAATGCTGGGAAAATGATTATTTATTGCAGAAATTAATAAATCCACAATGCAAGTTTTAGCTTAGTTATGGTAAATAAAAAGTTTATCCAACTTTTACACTCAAAGAAATTTATTTGTGGTGCTTTACTCTTGTGACAGTGAGTATGCCGCCATCATTTCTCATCAATGTATTCTGTTTATTTAAGCAAATTATTTCAGTAGCAATCTGAACAGTTTTACAAATCAAAGATATACATGTATATGTAAATGAGTCATTTCATGTAATGTGTAATAATTTAAAACATTCTGCTTCAATATAGTGCTTTATCCTACAGATAGAAATTTGGAGTTGGACAACATTCTCACCAAGGTGCATTTCATTTGTTTCTGATGGTGGATTGCGTGATGAAATGGAAGCTTATGACATTTTTCAATGGACAGTACAACAGTTCTAGTCAAATTTGGGTGAATTAAGTAGATATCTTGACAGGATGTTCACAAAAAAATTTTTGAATATGTACATTTGCACAGAAGGGGTCGTCCACATATGACGTCACACTATTTTTACCATTTTTTTTACCCACTCCCCCACCTCATCACACTTCGTCACAAAAACCCAGACCCCCCATTATGTGACATCACAAATCTCTTACCCCCCCTTTTTTTTCCACAATTTTTTGTAATACTGAAAAGTAAATGTAATGTAAATCAGTTAACTATACAGACAGAACAACAATCTTTCATGTAAAATAGTGTTTAATCAGGCTTTTACAAGGACTGCTTGGCTAGTTAAAAGTTAATAAAATTATTTTAAAAGATTTTATTAACTTTAAACAAAAAACAAAATTAAATGTAAATTAAACACATCAATCACTTCAATTCTTACTAACATTAAAGTTTCAACAAATCCACAAAAATTCTAATGGTTTAAAATCTGAAGTATTTGTAAATGAATTACTTATCTTTATAGTTATCATTATCCCAAGGCAAAGGAAGATGCTCCTCCAAGAAGTCCATTTGTTTCTATATTAACATCGTTTATTGGAAGGGATATTCTCTCCAAATCAAGCTCCTCCTCATCAATCTAATCCACATTGTCTCTATTCTCTGAATTTGCTAGTATGACCATCATTTCATGTTGCCTTCAAGCAGCGACTCATTGGTCTGATGCGCTTCGATGGAACTGATATTTAATTATGAATGACTGAGTGACTGCACAGCATGACCAGAGAGCTGAAGTACACATGGCATATCTTGCAAATTCTTTCATTCAGCACAGATTGAAGTGAGGGGCAATAAAGATTGTAGTGAACTGTCTGAAATGTGTTTGCTGACCGAGGTAGAATTTCTTCCATTTTGAGACTTTTGAGTTGCAAATAAGGATGGAAATTTGTGCAAGGCTCCATCTGCTGCTTGTTCTGGAACTTTAAGCCCTTCACATGTTTGAACAATGAGTAAAGGAGGAGGAAGAAATCTGTCTTTTATCACGCTGAAGTATGAGCTTCGTGCTTTCGAATAGCACATGTTGTCTTCACACTTCATAATCTGAAGCAAGTACTGGCTTGAGTGGACATGGGTGTCACACACCAGTTTTGATCTCTACACTATATCCTGTTCCATCAGCTCTGAATTTAATGGATCCATATACTCAGCAATGGTTGGGTAATTGTCTGCAGTCAAATGTGACCATATTTCAGCCAACATTTTTCCGGCAAATTCAAAGTTTTTCTTCTCTAGCTCAATGCCAACTGTCTCACCTCGTTCGTCTAAATGGCTGCCATAGTTGTCATGAGGTAATATTAACCTACTCAATTCCCTGCTCAGTGGTGCCATCTTTCTCTCCACTCTGTTAAAAGCACTTCATCCCGGAGAATTTGTTGCAACGAAGACAGAGTCAAAATCATGTTTCAAGAAATGGTGGATGGCAACTTTAATGTTGATATTATGGGTTTTCATCTGGCCCACTATCAACAGTAAACACAAGAATCGGCTTGACCAATTATCAATACTAGTCCTGGTTATTGTATCGAACTCTGTCAGACACAGCAACTTTTCAAAGTCAAATCCATGGCTGAGTGCTGTTGATGCGGAGTATTTTCCAGATCGGATAGATATAAACGTTGGGCCAGAAAAGCCAACAATGTCTCTGTTTCCAAGACCATTGCGATGGATCTCAATGCCGGCATACACCAAGGGTATAAACTTGTGCCAGGCAGCAACTACCCAGTCATGGTCAGAAAGGCTTACTTGATACTCAAAGTGCATTAGCAGTGGACTCTGCTTATTTGCAGCTACCAGACCAATTGGGACGCAACATTTATCATCCTGGCTGATAAAACAAACCTCATCTGGTCCAAGCATGGAAGACAGTTCTTTAAAATGTCTTATTGTAGCTGTGCAAAACTGGCCATCAATATGTTTAGTGTGATAATCATTTTGCGCTCTAATTAACTTTACTGGAACAGTGGTTACATGACGCTTGCCTTCTGACGACAAACTACGCTTAGGAAGTAGACAAAGGTAAAGTCCACTTCAACTTATATTGAAGCCATCTTTTTTTAAATGCTCTGTTAATTGATTTAAGGTTTTGATCTTCGAACTATCTTTTTAATAAGAAGCTGAACATGCATTGCGATATCCAGCGTAGTTTGCGAAAGCAACGGTTGCTACTCTTCAATTTTTGGTTGACCACATCTGGCCCTGATATTCAGTTTTGTGCGCAGTTAAGGATTATCTTCCAATAAAGCATTTAGTTTTGATTTTTTTCAAATCCCTTGCTTTCTGGGATCTTCTGTGATCATCAATCTTCCTCTTTATTTTCTTTTCCAACTCAGTTTTTCTTTTTTTGTTTATCTTTTAACTCCAAATTCTGCTCATTTGAAAGTAGTCCTTGTTTCTGCCAATTATACAAACCAACAAGGTCAGAATTTAGGACATCAATTTGGGACTTCAAATGTAATTGAACAGTAACATTTCTCGGAATAGCCAAATGGCTTGTAGGAGGCAATGTTTCAGAAGTAATGATATTCAATACATCAGTCAGTTGTTCGTTGGACTTTAAGTTATCCTGAGTAGAAACTTTTTTTGAAACTGATGGTGCTTGTTTTGTCCAAGACTTAAGAAGTAATCCCTTTTCATAACAGAGATCGCCTTGAGCTCTTGCAACATATGGTTAACTTTTTCAGCCAAATATGTGTCAATTCTTGATACTATTCCACTTTGTAATAACTTCATCTTGGCACATCTTTTTGGTTTTTGTAGGATATGCTAGCACATAAGCGTTAAATAAAAACTGATATAATTTATTTTTATCCATTGCTACGGGCTGCCGAAAAGTCATGAAAATTAAAATCAATGTCACACTGGACACCATATGTTGTATGGTTTCAATAGTGTAAATGTTACTAGTGCCGTGCGCTGGCTCAATCCTCAAAGTTCTTCTCTCCCCTCATCCTGTCTTTTTTAGACTGCTTTATTTTTAATGTCATGGAGCTTCAAAGACTCTTTGTACTAGTGGGACCGTTAATAATCTAGCACTTCAGTGGTGTCAACAAAATGTTTTCAATAAAAAGAAAGGAAAAAAAGCCAACATTTGATATATTTATTCCCTTTAATGTGCAGCATCCCAGTGCGACACAGAGCCCAACCTTGGTGCTACTCAACTAATTACATTTTTGTTGTTTTTTTCACATAAAAAAATACTAAAGATTAAATGTTAACTGCAGACCGAATACTGTCTTTCAACTTGCTAAACTCGTGTCTTTGATCTCATCGGACTGTTGTCAGGATGGTGATAACTTGTTAGCCTATTGTTTTACTTTTCTAAAATCTAAGTTTAATCACCAGTAGGCCTGCAGTTTATTTAGTATACATTTTGTTTTTAAAGTGTGTATTACATTATATTAAAGAAAGAATTACATAATTAAAGAAAACAACATTTTAAACCAGTTAAAGGTTATAACAATTACCCAATATTTCATCTGAGATAACAATATTAATATAAGTTGTCCACGAAAAGAGTTGTTATCTATTGCGGATAAAAATGGACTGAGGATGCAGGTCACAAACTTTTTTTGGTTCTTACATTACTTTTGGTAGAAATGTTCCACACTCATATTTATTGTATGTCACATTTCTTCAATCCCCCCCCCCCCCCCCGGTCACACTTCATCACAAAATTTTGACCCCCCCTCTCCCCCCTCACTGCATGACATCATATGTGAATGACCCCAAATGACACTGGTCATTGTTTATCAGGTGTCAGGTCAGCAACATGGAACAGTGTAACCAGTCTGCTAAACCCACTATCCAACTCTTCCAGTCAAATATTTATCAGCATAATGTATACCATAGGTACATATCTGAATCACAACCAGCAACATGACCAACATGTAGATCCACCAAATTTACTCTGGTTATTTTGACACTGCACCATGCAACACAAAAGCATAACCTCCACTGAACTCTGATGGATCAGTGAAATTTTCTAGCTTTGCCCAAATCCTTTTGTCTACCTCTACACATTTTATAATGACCTTTAGGAATGAGATATGGGTTGCTGACACTTTCAGATTTTACTCACAATCTCTCGCACTAAATCTGACCACCACCACCACCAGCCAGTACCAGCATGTATGTATATAATATTCATCATAATTATGTCGAAAATTTACTTGTTTTAACAGACTAGAAACTTAGATGGAGATTTTAGGCTTCTACTGGTCATATATTGGTTGATTTTGAATCTGTGGATCCTTTCGATGTACCATTAATGGAGTTTAATATTGTGTTGGTAATAAATGAAGTTAATTTTGTAGGCTATTATTTGTCTATGGATTTTTACAGATATTTTGCTTCATAAATACATAAGCTTCCATATTATTTAGTTATTTTTAGCAGAATAATATATAATTTTTTCTAAATGTAGTGTCATGCACCTCAAGAGCAGGCAGCATATAGCAGGTCATTTCCTCTTCTTTTCACCCTTTTCAAACCTGCAGATTTTGATTATCAAATGGATGCTGAAAATATAATTATTAAAAGAAAAGATCTCAAAGTCTTGACATTTTTTGGTCATTGGCTTTGAACATTTAATACATAACTCTCAATGTCTACATGTATTCATTTTAATCATTTATTACAACAGCGAGTTAGGGTTATTTGCTTTTCATGGATGAAAGGTGTTTATAACTTATTTTCTGGGTGAATTACTGCTTTAGTGTTAATCTTTTCATCCCTCTTGTTTTTATTTAGTGTCACTGACACTTCCTATCTGAAAGTACAGTATTTGATACATGGCAAATGGAATACAGGTAGGTATCAGTTTTACTCTAACCTACAAAAAATATGGAAATTAGAGTACAGGCATGCACTCAGTTTGTTTGGGTTTTTTTTTTTTACAAGATTTTTATAAGTGACAATAATGCATTTGTATGTCATCCTAGAATACACACTGAGAATGAGGATTTGTATGTCATTTTAGAATACACACTGAGAATGAGGATTTGTATGTCATCCTAGAATACACACTGAGAATGAGGATTTGTATGTCATCCTAGAATACACACTGAGAATGAGGATTTGTATGTCATCCTAGAATACACACTGAGAATGAGGATTTTTATGTCATCCTAGAATACACACTGAGAATGAGGATTTGTAAGCCTCTACATATTACAATTCGACTATATACTAGTCATTCCCCTGCCTCAACAAAATTAAGCTCACCGCACATACTAATTAGTGTTAACTGGGTACTGGACTATGCCTGGATGGATAATTAGTAATTTAAAAATTGTTTATGGCCTGTATTCCTATGCTTTTGAGTTCAGCAATAACAGTGTTAAAGGTTAAAACTCTTGGTACTAGTTATAAGGAGAAAACTAGAAACTTGTCAAAAAATGGGTGAACATAAAATAGAGTACAATATACATAGATTTCGAGGGCCATAATTAAAAGTATAATTTTAGTAAAAGAAAGAATCACATGAAAGCTTATCCTATCTGTAGCTGAAAAAGAAAATAGAGACAATGCTCTATTGATGCAATATCAGTTTTTTTTAGACCTGATCTGGGACTACTGGTAATGTTTCTTAAATGTCGAATCATAAACACATAAACTAGGACTAATCAATACTAGTTCTCTAGGTGTGGAATTGTAAACATATGTTTCAGGCATGGGAAACTTCCTCCAGGTCAAGGGCTGGATCAGTGATCCCTGAAGCCACACCCTATGATTTAAATTAACATTCAAAACTACCTGGCAGTATTTTGCATACCCTTGTTCTATACTGCAGTTTCAGAGTTCAAAATACACAACAGCCAGTAGCAAGTTTATTCTCTGTTTTAAAGTTATGTTACTTGGTGAAAAATGTAGTAGACTGTTTGCAGCATGAACTTTTAAACAGGAAGAATTCCCACTAACCCATTTGCCTCTTTGTAAACAATTCTCAACCAGATTTAAAAGTTAGGTGGCAAAACATTTTCTTCCAGCCAATCCATGTTTGATTCTAACCCTAACTTTGTCAGACCATAACTATTGAAATCTTAAGAAAGCATTATGTTTGTCTGACCCCATCTGACCTAGACTTTTGACTTTTTCATCCCAAAACAATTATACTTCTTCATTTCCCAAGTGAATGCCTCCTGCATTTTTGGTCATGGTACATGGTCTAGAACCAATTCTTCACCCAGAAAGCCAACAAAAAGATTGCAAATGGCAGACTAACGAGATTTCAAAGCAATAACAAATATGACTTTTTTATGTGTATGTATAATATTGCAGCATATCGTTTTATCTTTTTTCTTTCTTGTTAAACATCTTGATAAGATTCTTAATCTTACTATAATTGCTATAATCTTTCCATGTCACACACTACGTAGTTTTCACCTGATGAAACATGATATGATATGCACAATGGCAACACAGGTGTATTCAATCACTGCTTCTCAAGGCCTAGCATGTGCAAATCAAGACTGAAATTTAACCCATTAATTCAGAGATATTAAAAAGCATTATGTCATGGTCTCTTACCTTTACAACTAATCACTACTAACATAAAAAATCTATAAAGAGGAAAAAATGTGGTGTGCACATGCCATTGGTATGCTGTAACACAGGATTTTGGGATTGGACAAATTAAGGATATAAATAAAACCCAGCAATACTTTTGAGTAACATGTGTTTACTCTTTCAATGAAATACAAGCTACCACCAGCAATCACCATCTAAATGTATGCATATTATAGGTATGAATGGGAGTCAAATGACCAGGCATGATTTTAAATTTGTAATGAACTAATGTAAAGTCTGAATCATAAACAGACAACAAAGCACAAAGCTTCACAAACCAGGGCAAGCTGACTGGAAAAAGGAATTTGCCTTGAAGAATTTTAGCCTGCTCCAAAATATGAAAGTAAAATATCATTATAAAATTTATGAAATAAGGTGAAGTAAAATATAGTATTAAAAATTGCATCATATTTATTTTACAATACATATGATGACAATTAAAGTTATCAAAAACCATGTGTAAACAGCAGATAAATATTTACAGTGAACACAAGAAGAGTCTGAACGTCTGAACATGTACACAGTTTACAATTACAACAATTATGCTGTTTAACTAAAATGATTAACTTTTCCCACAATCTACCCAATTAGCTTGCTAAATAGATATCAGCTATTACAATAAGCATGCCATACGTTGTTCGTTTTGTTTGCTGAATTTCCATTGCCTCTTATTATGACAGGATTCAGTTTTTAAAAGATGTCCGTGTTGAATATATCGGACAGTTTGTCTGACATCTCTTTGTTGAATATAACACATAGTCTTTGTCAAACTTCCTCAACTTTGTAGTACCATATATACTCACTTATAAGTGAAGTCCAACTGCAAACTGCACAGACCTAGATCTGCCATAACATAATGCACCAGCAGATCTGGGTCTGTGCAGTTTGTTAGGAGTAATCAGTAGAACACATACCCTGATCTGCATGCGCACTATGCTACGGCAGATCAGGATCTTTGCAGTTTTTCTTGATTTATAAGCAAGTATATATGGTAATATCGTTTCCAGCTGTTACATATATGTACAGGACAAAATTGACAATGGACATATTGCCTGGACATGTGCATGGAATGCTGTCATATGATCTATATTGACTAAGAAACTATGTAGTGGCCTACAAACTTTTGACAGGGTTTCTGTAACATAAAATGTTATTAGCTGAAGGTTCTGTTAACAAATGTGTTAAGTTTAAGGTACTTTATATACTGTAGTTGAAAGAATCTTTTTTATTATAATTATTAATAAATAAAAACTAATGTATAATGTTGCATTAAACATCAATTCTTTGCCAACTTTCACTTTTTTCATATCAATACCACATTCAATGTGATAATCATTGATACGTACTTTATGAAAAGATTTAACATAAAAGTCCAACTAAACATAACCATAAGCTCATAAATATTATGATTACAATATAAAAATCAAGTTTAAATATAAATATTTATTCCCTATTGGTACAAGTTCAAATAGAAATATTTATTCCCTATTTGTCAGAAAATGCCTCAAATAGTATATATTTTTATTATAACATGAAAATGCAAGACTGACTTTGCCATTAGCTACAAGATGGAAATTATACAGGCTTGTGACAGTGCATTGTGTGAAATAAATGGTCAACAGCTGAAAGACACAGCAGGAATTTAGGTAATAGAAGAATACATTAGATAAAAATGTGAAATAATGTGACTGCCGCTAGTAAAGTTTGTGACACCTGTCAAAAAACACTGTGATTCATGTTCCTTACCTCCAAAAGTGAAGTTCAAAGCCTGGACATTGGTCACTACCACACCTACTACACGACTTGCCTGGCCCCAAGTCAGTACCGTACAGTCCCCCCATAGGCTGAAAAGGGAAAAGAATATTAAAACAATGAAGTTGTTTGTGATCACAAGCAATACCATGCATATGTGTCACAAGTTTCTCTTTTTAATTCCATGCACACATCACAAGTTTCTCTTTGTAATCAATGCTGAACTGGCCCAACATTGTAGTTCACAGTAACCCAGTTTTAGTGTGTAATGCAACAGCAATGTTAACATCAAGATAGACTAGTACCGCCATAATGGTGGCAACAGATGAGACTTAGAAGCTGTACACATTCTGAAGGAGGGTGTTGATTAAAATCGGAACGTAGGTAGCTACCCAGTTTTAATGTGAAAAAATTAATGTTTGGTCTCAGGAAGGATAAACAGATCAAAAGAAGCACTGACTAATGGTATTTAATAGCAAATCATTCACACACACACACACACACACACACACACACTGATTTGTCTTCCATGAAACAAAGTTCGTCACTTTACACCTATTTTTCTGTTACAGCAATAACAGAAAGGAACAAAGAATATAGAATAATGGTTGAGGAGTGAACTGGGTGGGTAGATATTTATCAATTTTCATCCAAATGCAGTCTTAAGACAATGATCACAGTTAATAAACATTTCCTTGAAAACTTTACATCAAAATGAAATGAGCAAGAGGTTTCAGGCACCAACCAAAAGATAGTGAAAAAGAAAAAGTAGCAGACGAAGAAAGTCATATTCATCAGCCATTAAATCCATCAAACAAACTCTGACAGATAAAAATTATTGATTTAAACAAGTGTTTTAATAATCAATAACATGTCAACCATCTGTATGAATAAGGTCTTGAACCAACCAGAGGACTTCATTTGGTGCAATGTGTTGGATGGGTCTTAAAATCCAGCTTACTCACTTACTAGTACCCTGAAATGAGCCCATGTCTAAAAGTTCAGTGTCCCAACCAGTTCCCACAATTCAAGTAACCATCCTCATCCCACTAAGCTAGAAAGGAAATGAGGTCACAAGTAAAATACCAAGTGGTTCTGACTTTGGTGATGTCCTGAAACACCATAACCTCTTGGCCACCACAACTCCTCCCCACGTACTATAAAGTATACATAAAATGACTGCATGTAGAAACTCATCTTTTATTATAGCATGGAACAAATCTGTGAAATGTTTTTCATGTTCTGCTTTGGTATCGTGTGGAAATTATGTTGCATTCCTTTGACATTAAATCCGCATGACAGTAAAGTTTCATCTCTAAATAACTGACAGTTAAGTTAAGCTGTGCATTATGTGAAGTTTGCCAATATTAAAACGTAACTGTTAATGGCACTGTAAATTAAATACCTGTTAGAAAATTCAACCAAAAGGTGATAGTGACCACGTAAAAGAATAGTGTAGGGTAACAAAACAAATATAACATCACTGACTGATGGTAAGCAGTCAAATTGCACTCATTCAAATGTAAATGCATTTTCCAGTTTATTGCATCCACTGCTCTTTTGTTTCATAAAGAATCATTTTCCATGGTCATTTGAGGATGAATATTTAGACCCCATCCTTATTTAAGCCATAATTTTAATGTATGTAACTTACTGGTCATTAAGAAAAACATTCTACAATTCAATCGGAGACTAGTCTGACTAAACTCGATCTGTAAATTTAAGATAAAAAGTTTATTAATTCCAATATTACTATGAAAAGTACCAATCACATAGCAAATTTTGCAATTTTGCTAGTTTCACATGCACTGAACCATTTCATGACATGTTCTTGTAACATTTTCATATAGAAATGTGCATCAGGAAATGGGTTTTTTTAACAATAACCTTCACATTTTTTAAACCATAATTGTAAATAGATAAAAATTGAGAAATATCTACCCACAAAATTTACTGCTTCTCAGCCTTTTCTATGTATTATTTTTAGCTTTTTGTGATATCTGTATTGGAGAAATATAATGTGTTCCCTTTCACTGCTCCTATGGCCTAAGTGGTTAGAGCGCCCATCTCGGCTGCAGCAGGTCATGAGTTTGAACCCTGGCAGTCATAACAAAGACTTATAAAAATGGTACTAGCAGCTGCCTCACTTGGCACTCACTATTAAGGAGTTAGTGTTAGGACTGGCTGGCCTGATATTAGGACAATGTGACTGGGTGGGACATCATGCTACATGTCTGCAGCATGATGCCCCAGTGCTAGACATCACTATAAACTGACATACCGCAGACATCATAGCGATATGACTGAATAATGTTTAAAGCTACATTAAAATTCCATACATACATATTCACTCGCTCATGTGTTTGGAACAAAATTGCAAATCCCAAATGACATTATCCAGGCGTGTGATATGTGTTATATTCTAAAAACATGCCATGTAAAAAGGACAGAAGATACAACAGGTCTAACTTTAGGGAATGTAGAGTCTTCTTCAACTTGTGCATGTGCAGATCTTCTGCATGGCAACTTTACTTGATATTACTGTGGTCTCACCCATTTTTGTGGACCTGATGATTGTATAAACTAAGAATTTACAGAATTGTTATAATTTAAAACAAGAGAACAATTAATGTCAGTATTTGCTAACGAATTAAAAGTCAATATAAATAAAGCAGCAATGCCGCTGACACAACCAGTAAATATGCATCTACTAGTAACTCTTGTGGACAGAATACATGGGCCACCAGAATGATACATCTTGGTTACAATATACTGTAGTCTGGTAGCCCTGTGGCAGGGTTTTCCACACAACTGGAAGAAGCCAGTAAAGAGTTTTGGTGTGCTCCACCATGGGTACTTAGCGGCAGCAAAAAGCAGTCACTTGCTCAGGCACCCGGCTACTGGCTCATTTCGGAATGCCCTGCAGTGGACCACTGTTAATATATGATGAATTGTTATCAACTTCTAATTACGTGGATACTATACAAAGTTAATAATTGTTAGTTACATTTAAATAAAATAGAAAAGTGTCAATTCTAGATTGTGTGACTGTAGAATTCTATTTTTAAAAATGCCAAAATCAACAGAAATTGTCAAAATTGCATCATTTGTTGAAGGTCTACCTTTACTTTTCTTAGTATGTCCTTGTTCAGAATATTTTACAAATGGCAGTCGAGAATTTCTCACCTTAATTTTCAGTTAAAGAATGGACCTAAAGCTAAAAATTTTATATCCAAGCCTCTGCTGTTACTTCTTTGGGGAACTAAATGTAAACTTGGCTACCAGGTTCTTTGTCTGAAAGCCTATTTAAGATTGTTGGTCCCTGTCAACGGAAACATGCGATTTTAAAGGCTTGAAAATTTATATTTTATGTATTATTGACCTGACTCTTTTATGTTTCAATTTAATTATTAATTTACCAAAATGTGGTCAAATAGGCATTCAATATTGCATGGTAATAATTCAGGCATATATGAAGCACACACGGTAACGCAAAACACATGTACAATGGTTTACCAAGTTTAGCTCTAAATTATACTGAGTCAATTAAAGTTAAATTTATGTACATGCATAATGTATGATTTAATTTACATTTAATATACGGTATTACAGTCTCAAATAAAAAAATAAATCAATTTAAACTAGCTTGATAACAGCCAAAAAATAGTGTTACTAAAAATAGCTCACTACATACCCCAAGAAATGGAGACTCCTGAGGCAGAGCGTCTTTGGTTGGGGACGGCGCCCAAGAAGCCATGATCAGTAACAAACAAGTTACTAAGTATCTATATCAGTGAAAATTCAATCAAATGACATCTTATATATTCCAACTACACCAGTGCCGCTTGATAAATAAACAATAAAAATTAGTTGAACAACTGGAGACACAATGTTGAGGAATATTCAAACAGCACAATATCTCATGAAAACAGTGGCACGAAGATTTGTTAAAATCTGAAAATATGAATGAAACAAATAATTCCTGCAAATGTTTTGTGTATTCCAAGAACATAATCCTCCAATGTTGAACGCACTTAAAGCCAAGATTGTAAAACTATCACACTTGAACAACCTCTGTAATACACGCGTTGCATGTGTTGTTATCGTATCTGCTATTCAAATTTGTGAACATTGATAGAAGCTCCGCCTCTTTTGTAAACGTCATAGCAAACAAGCAGGTGCGCTGCCAATAGATTCGTAGGGGGGCAATGGATATTACTTGCTTGACGTCAGAATGATTGACAGCAGCTTTTGTGTATTGACAGGTGAGAGTAAGGAGGGAGAGAGCAATGAGCGTGTCGGAGTGATAGCACGTCTGTTAAAAAATATCAACAGTGTGTTAACCTCCCGTCCCAACATTTATATGTCCGCACCACATACAGTATAAACTTCTCTGAGCAAAACAGATTTTAAAAAAGCTTTATCGTTGACCCAGAACAAGATAATTATAATACATGTTATTTTTAAACTGAATTTACACACTACTGTTTTCGTTGGGAGCAGCAGTTACTTTGTTGAACTATTTTATCAAAAGATGTTTTAAAATAAATTCTGCATAATACACCCTAGTCATTGCCTTGGTTTTCTCTCCCTAAATATTACACTTCCTTTTTTGGGTTTCCCTCGCGGATTAAGTTACAAGAACAATCACTACAGCTACTGTTCCCCTCAAATAAATCTGACATATGTATTATGTTTTATATCAAATTAGAATCGAAATTTACTTGCTTTGTTTAGCATCTCTCGATCAATCGATCGATCGATCAATCGATCGATGGATCGATCTGGAAGCTGCGAAAAGCTGTAGTATTTTGTACGTATATACAAGAGTTGTCTCCCTTTAACATGCAAACTAATCCCACGGAGGTTCCCTCTCTTACACCATTAAAGTGTGTGTGATTTGGATTTTTAACGTAGCTTTAACAATGTTTCAGTCATATCGCTACGATGTTTGCAGTGTGGCAGTTTATAGTGATGTTTAGCACTGGGGCATCATGCCGCAGACACGTAGCATGATGTCCCACCCAGTCACATTATCCTGACACCAGGCCGACCAGTCCTAACACTAACCTCTTAATTATGAGCGCCTAGCGAGGCAGCTGTTAATACCGTATTTATAAGTCTTTGGTATGACTCGGCCGGGGATCGAACTCACGACCTCCCGCATCCGAGACGGACGCTCTAACCACTAGGCCACCGGAGCTTATCTTACACCATTAAATCTACCACAGACTTGTTGGCTAGTTTGAAACAAATCTATCCGGTTTGTTAGATAAATAAATGACAGAAAAAAAAGAAAAAAAAATACCATAGCAAAACAAGTTTTAAGAGGAGTTCAATGTTGAAATGAGGTTCGTTAACTAAAAGATCAGGTTGTAATGAACTTCTATATAGGTAGTTGTATTGGGGCTCATACGGGATCTAACAACATGCCATAGGTTAACATGCAGGTGGGGGTTACATTTCAATGGGAAATCATATATGAAATTGGTCCATAGAATTACGTGCTGTAGGTGGCATCGGTCATACTGGAAATACTATGTGAAAATGATCCATGTATTAAACAAAGGAATGGTATTTAGTAAATCTGATTAAAATCAGATCTCCGCTGTTATACATGAAGATCTGACAGCAACCGCTTGAGGGTCATGTTCTGGTAACCTATTTTATTATCATAATCGCTAATTTTATTAGCCAATCAGATCATGTCTTATATCTTCGCGTTTGGAGACTGAGCAGTGTGGATGAAGCATGAATGTGTACCGAACGATTTGATTCACTTTCAGATTTTTTAAAGTTGCATTTCCATTGGCTAATTCCAATGTCACCAGAACATGACCCCTAAGCGGTCGTCGTCAGATTTTCACGTTGGACAGCGGATATCTGATTTTAATCAGATTGGGTATTTAGTGGGCCAATAGTGTTTATAGTTTCTAACGGGAATGGTAATGTTAAAACTGGCATCGACATTCCAACACACACCTTAAAAATCAACGCATCACATATCACATCCAACACCCAAACAATCAATTACCCGCATTTTGATTACTATCCAATCACACATCACATCACATACCCATCTAGTACTCGCATTTTTGGAAAGAGTTCGAAATGTTGATACACATGCTTTCACACAAACCATACATTCACACACAAGGAAAGGTAAAGAAGTGGTTCTTGACAAACTACAGTACTTTTACATACAAACATACTATCACGCACAAGGGTAGTAAGTATTCATGACACGCTGCTGTATCTTTATAGGCAAACACACACTATCACAAGAGAAGGGGTAAAAAGGGATTTTAAGTTTAGTTGTCAGGAACACAGACATATACAAAAACATACAATCACAAAACATGCATAAAACGCACAGTTCTTTTTTAGCAAATAAGATCACTATCTCTCTTTTCTAAAGAACGGCGATTTCCATGAAAGTTGGGGTTTGTTAACCAAATGTGGTTAATATATGTGGCATCGCTTCACTGCCACTGGTCTTCTCAAACATCGTCGCACGGTGGGTCCGAGGGTCTTTAGGCACTTTTGCCTCTCTACATAAATTCTTCTCTTCCATATATCTGTGTCTGTGATCATGGTAATGGTACCCAATGCCTTCACATAATTAGGTAGTCCGGGTTAAATAGCATGACCAAAACAATAGTTGATGACTACCTAGTCTACATCTTACTTGAATTGTCTTTAAAACAGGTGACAGCATGGCTGTTGTGTTGGATTAACGTCGCTTATTGCCTATCGCCGTGAGGGTTAATTAAATCTGTGCTCATTTGCGCACTAATTCATTTTGCGATTAACCGCATATTATAATACTGATGCCGCCCAAGCAAGCGGCAGGAAGAATGGTGCCTTGCATTCCTCCATCAAGTATTCTGTCCGTCCTCTTCTGCCTTCTATCCGTCACCTTATTACGTTGTTGTTTTTTTTTTTTGTTGGGGGGGTCTTGTCAAATCAGT
>JAECUM010011801.1:0-49006 GCA_016617855.1 Megalonaias nervosa | reverse complement strand
TCAAGAGCTTTCTTCGCCATAGCTCTAGTAACTGCACAAGCTGGGTATAAATGAGGGTATTCTTTTTCAATAGGATCAACTTTCTGATCAAGAAGGCTTGTTAGTTACAAGTGGATTAACCCTTAAAGTGCTATACTGTTCTGCAGTACAAGATCCCTCAGTGCTGAATTGTTTGGAAAAAAAAAAGAAGAAAATGGGATAGTTTTTAAATTGCATGTATTTCAATAAATATACACAATAGATACACAAACCCTATATGAAAAATGATGGTGGATGTCTAAACTTTAAGATTAGCATCAAAGCACATGTGTAGGTTTAATATATTTGCATGTACAGGGGCAAATACAGGTAACATGACAAGTTACCATTGTATTTCATCTGTATTTTTGTCTGTTTTTGAATGGAAAGGTTCAGATATATCAAAGAAATATTATATTCTTTAGTAGTTTGAACAATGTACATGTACATGTTATGTCTGTTACAATGTTATATCTAAATTGTGAAAATCACAGGTAAAGAAATGGTAACAGTTTTATAAGCATCCACTCCATGAATGTTAGAGGTAAGTTTAGACCCCCAGAGTCAGTAATAAATGTTCATGAAAAATTTTTAGTTCTTATTTGTTCTACTATGTTTGCATTAAAGAAAAAGTCTCAGATAATCCATAGGTTCATAATTCACCATCTCGACATTTAATTTTGAAATACCAGTGAATGGGTGGTTGACAGGCACACCATCTTTTTTCGTCCAGCCAGCATGTACATCAGACTCCAGTTCCACGTCAATTTCTGCTTCAAAATTACTCATGGGCATTTTCATCAACACTTTGCCAGCTCCAATAATTTCATCCTCCTCAAATCCTTCAAAATCACTGTCATCATCATTATCAGAAGCCAGTATTTGTTGCAAGAAATCACCGTCGTATTCAGCGTCAGCCATTTTAATTTTTTTCTAGGTACCACGTGCTCAAAAGCAAGTATTGTAAAACTTTTTTGCTGACTTCATGTAAAGTACAACGGAATGCTTGTTCCGGACCTCTGTAAACCAATCAAATATAGTTTTACAAGCAGTCATGGCAAGTGGAAGTAATAGGATGCATACATTGTTGCTTACCTGGAAAACGACTTAAGTCGCGACAAGTGCTACAAGACCTTAACCGACGGCGCGACTAATGTCGCAACTAGCACTTTAAGGGTTAACCACAATGTTGTCTCTAGCTAGGTCATTGCCTAGTAACAAATGAATGCCCTCAACGGGTAAAGTAGACACTATACCGACTATCACAGGTCCTGAAACTAAGTCTGATGACAAATTTACAGAATGGAGAGGAACATTAACAAAGCCGCACTCAACTCCCTAACGAGAACACTCTCATTAGAACAGGACTGCTCAGAAAAAGGCAAAGTACCTGATAATCAAAGACTCTGAGAAGCTCCCGTATCCCTTAAATTATAATAGGGATAGGATTGGCCAAATCACCCAAGAGTGATATAGAACCCTTCAACATGAATGGTTCATAATTCTCCATAATAAAATCAGACTGGGGTTTATTAGACCCAACAAATGTATTGCTTTCAACACATGACCGTGACTTTGACCTCTTAGAAGTAAGAGCATTTGGGATTGGTCTATCTTGATTCTGATGCCTATATTTCAATTTGAAGCAATCAGAAATGACGTGTCCTTTTTTCTTGTAATAGGTACACATAGGAAGAGACAAGGATTTTGAAACAAGTTTATCAGAAGCCTGATTTTTAGAAGTTGTGTCAGATTGTGTTTTAGGAGGAGTCATATTAGGCAGAAATACCTTTCTACCAGTAGACTGCTGAGTGAATGATTTGCTTACTACAGGAACTTTATGAGTTAAGGAATACTCATCAGCAGTAAGAGCAGCATTTTCCAAGGTTTCGATCTTATGCTCTTCAAAATGATTCTTAATGTCATTAGGAACACAGTTCTTGAACTCGTCAAGTAATACAAGTTGTTTGATATTTTCATAACCATGTTCAACTTTCTTGGCTAAGCACCATCTCTTAAATAACTGCTCTTTTTCTCTAGCAAATTCGACATAAGTTTGTCCAGCTTCTTTTCCATAGTTTCTGAATTTTTGCCGATAAGCCTCAGGGACTAACGCATAACCCCTTAAGATGCACTCCTTAACCAAATCATAGTCAGAACTTTGCTGTACTGACAGGGATGCATAAATATCTCAGGCCTTGCCAAAAAGTACACATTGCAATAATTGAAACCAATGCTCCCTTGGCCATTTCAAACTTTGAGCAACTTTTTCAAAATAAATAAAATATTTGTCTACTTCTTTTTCTCTAAAAGGGGGCACTAACCTGATATTTCTTGTAATGTCAAAACTTGAATTTGTATGTGAAGTGGAAATGTGCTTTTCATTTGCCAGCTCTATTTCTTTCATTCTAATTTGAAATTCCCTTTCATCCTTCTCTTTTTGCATCTTTCTCTCACTCTCTCCCTCTCTTCTAATTGCATTTATCTTTCTCTCTCTCCTTGTCTTCAAATTGCAGTTTCATTTGTTTATCATTCTCTCTTTCCTGTCTCTATCTCTCATCTTTCTCAAATTGTAATTTCATTTGTTTATCATTTGCTCTTTTCTGTCTCTCCTTTCTCAAATTGCAATTGCAATTGCTTCTCTTCTAATTGCAACTGCATTTGTTCTTTCTCTTTCTGAAGCTCGAGCTTCCTTAGCTCCAATTCCATCTTGTATTTCATTTTTAATTCCATTACTTTTATGTCAGAGTCTGATACCGAATTACTGACCGAAGCCAAAACACTTCTATCAAGAACATTCTTCTCTACCAAATATTGAATCAAAATGTTTTTAATTTCTTGTTTCATTAAGGAAGTTATTGCCTCAGAAAGATCATATTTTCTGGCAAGTTCAAGCAACTTGTCTTTTTTCAAATTAACCAACTGCTCCTGAGTAGGACTAGAAAGAAAAGTCTCCACTTTTACGGTAATGACATTGTGAATGAAAGCCTGTTGTTTTCACTAAAGATTTCAAACAAAATGTAAAATAGTACTTGGGATTTAAAAACTAGGGGAATTTAAATTTCAGAAAACAATTTTCTGAAATACTTTAGCCAAAATTCAAGTATCCCAAGGGCGAGCACCCAATTTTCTCTTGTTACGCGTAGGCTCGTACAAATATAACAAAAGAAACGAGTGAAGTTAACAAGCTTTGTAAATTTTGACAAAATAATTTATTTCGCTAGAAAACAATGTAAAAATAGGAAATAGGACTTACGGTTTTTGAATATAATCCAAAAATTAATCCTAAAGTTGAAAATATAAGTCCTATCACTAAACAGTTCTAATTGAATCCAGGTTCGAATCTCGATGAAATTCCAATATGGAGGTGATGACGTCAGATTAGGTCGTTGTACTGATGGTAACAGATCCTCAATTGAATCACAGTTTATAATGTTTCCGTTTAGAATTCCAGAATAAATTTCCACTGAATTTCTTTGTCCCAGAACTTTTTATAAAAAAGTACACTTGTTTAGTCTTATAGAGAATAAATTATTAAATTCCAAAAGACAGATGAACTTCAAAAACAATCTGGCTTCAACAATAAAAACCTCTTGAGCCCTCAAAGTTTAACATATGACTGAATAAATTTAATACCAATTGGCTGTTTTAAGCCTCAATTTTAGATCACATGGTAGCTCACGTGATAGGCGACGTGACCACCAATTTGAACATCACAATAAAAAAAAAGCCATTTATCACGTAGCTAGAATAGCCCTATGTAAGAATCAGATTATCACATTGGAAATGAATTTAAAAATAAAACTGTTTACAACAGAGCTAACACATAGGTTGTAGATGACCTTGGCAATAGCCAATCGTTTTCACTCGATGTTTACAAAAACTATGAACCAAGGTGAGCCAAAAATAGTGCTGAAGAAATTGTTATAATCTAATCGGGTCAAGCCAGTTGTCAGAAAAGAGATTCAAATCCAATGAAAATTATCATTACAATAAAATGTAATGAAACAAAATTAAAAGTAAAAAGAATTTAAAGCTAACACACAAGTAATTTAATTACATATTCATAACACTTGAAATTGAAGCTTTTCTGTATGGTCACATATCACAAAGCCCTGGAATGGATGGCCATCAGCTTGAGCTGCAGAATGCAAAGACCTTGCATTTTGATGCACCCCTACCTTCCCGACCCATAGGCAAGGTCAAGGTCAGTTTTAACATGTAAGTTAAGCTTTCGGTTTAAATTTTTTGCTCACCTGGCTGTAAGTTCATCAGTTATGCTAATGGTATAGCACTTCGTGCATCATTGGTCACATGCCCATCAACACTTGCTATTTTCATCTTCTTAAATTCCACTAAAACATTTTCAGTGAAACTTACAGACCACATCCTGGCAGGAAGGCTTTTCAGTTTTATATAACCACTGAAAATAATTTGACCAAGTTTGACAGGAAACATCCTGCTATAGAGGGCTGTCATTGATATGCCATTAGATGTAGTCCATTTAAATGTGTCCTTTTTGTCCATGCTAGTGTGCCATTAGATATAGTCCATTTATATGTGTCGTTTTTGTCCATGCCATTTGCCATTAGATATGGACCATTTAAATGTGTCTGTTTTGTCCATGCCAGTGTGCCATTAGACATGGACCATTTAAATGTGTCCTTTTTGTCCATGCCAGTGTGCCATTAGATATGGACTATTTAAATGTGTCTTTTTTGTCCATGCCAGTGTGCCATTAGATATGGACCATTTAAATGGGTCTGTTTTGTCCATGCCAGTGTGCTGTTAGATATGGACTATTTAAATGTGTCTTTTTTGTCCATGCCAGTGTGCCATTAGATATGGACCATTTAAATGGGTCTGTTTTATCCATGCCAGTGTGCTGTTAGATATGGACCATTTAAATGTGTCTTTTTTGTCCATGCCAGTGTGCTATTAGATATGGACCATTTAAATGTGTCTGTTTTGTATATGCCAGTGTGCTGTTAGATATGATCCATTTAAATGTGTCTGTTTTGTCTATGCCAGTATGCTATTAAATATGATCCATTTAAATGTGTCTTTCTTGTCCATGCCAGTGTGCTATTAGATATGATCCATTTAAATGTGTCTTTTTTGTTCATGCCAGTGTGCTGTTAGATGTGTCTGTTTTGTCCATGCCTGTGTGCTATTAGATATGGCTAATTTAAATGTGTCTGTTTTGTCCATGCCAGTGTGCTATTAGATATGGTTAATTTAAATGTGTCTGTTTTGTCCATGCCAGTGTGCTAGTAGATATGATCCATTTAAATGTGTCTTTCTTGTCCATGCCTGTGTGCTATTAGATACGATCCATTTAAATGTGTCTGTTTTGTCCATGCCATTGTGCTGTTAGATATGATCCATTTAAGTGCGTCTTTTATATCCATGCCAGTGTGTTGTTAGATATGATCCATTTAAATGTGTCTGTTTTGTCCATATGGTTAATTTAAATGTGTCTGTTTTGTCCATGCCAGTGTGCAATTAGATATGATCCATTTAAATGTGTCTGTTTTGTCCATGCCAGTGTGCTGTTAGATATGATCCATTTAAATGTGTCTGTTTTGTCCATCCCAGTGTGCTGTTAGATATGATCCATTTGAACGTGTCTTTTTTGCCCATGCCAGTGTGCTATTAGATATGATCCATTTGAATGTTTCTTTTTTTGTCCATGCCAGTGTGCTGTTAGATATGATCCATTTGAATGTGTCTTTTTTGTCCATGCCAGTGTGCTATTAGATATATGATCCATTTAAATGTGTCTGTTTTGTCCATGCCAGTCTGCTATTAGATATGATCCTTTTGAATGCGTCTGTTTTGTCCATGCCAGTATGCTATTAGATATGATACATTTGAATGTGTCTTTTTTGTCCATGCCAGTGTGCTATTAGATATGATCCATTTAAATGTTTCCTTTTTTGTCCATGCCAGTGTGCTATTAGATATGATCCATTTAAATGTTTCCTTTTTTGTCCAGTGCCAGTGTGCTATTAGATATGATCCAAAATGTTTCCTTTTTTGTCCATACCAGTGTGCTGTTAGATATGATCCATTTAAATGTGTCTGTTTTGTCCATGCCAGTGTGCTGTTAGACATGGACCATTTAAATGTGTCTTTTTTGTCCATGCCAGTGTGCCATTAGGTATGGTCCAATTAAATGTGTCTGTTTTGTCCAACAACATCTTGGGTTATGGGATTGATGATGATGATGATGACAACCTGGACATGATGCAGCTGTTAATCAATGTTTTTTTGTAGTTTGAAATTTATATTAATTAAGCTGATTGTACTGCTGTGTTTTCTGAATTGTATGCATAGTGTGAGTTGAAATAATGGTTTTGTTACTGTGTAGTTTTTTATTGACAGAGGATTTTATACCCAGTTAATATCTAGATTATTCATTAAAAGATTTAAGAGGGACCTTTCAGTTTCAAATACAGGTTTAAGTCTCTTTTGTGGAATTCTTAGGTAAAAGATGTACATTAAAATTCTTAAGGTAAAAAATGTACATGTGGAATTCTTAAGGTAAAAAATGTACATGTGAAATTCTTAAGGTAAAAAATGTACATGAAGAATTCTTAAGGTAAAAAATGTACATGTGGAATTCTTAAGGTAAAAAAATGTACATGTGGAATTCTTAAGGTAAAAAATGTAGATGTGGAATTCTTAAGGTAAAAAATGTACATTAAGATTCTTAAGGTAAAAAATGTAGATGTGGAATTCTTAAGGTAAAAAATGTACATGTGGAATTCTTAAGGTAAAAAATGTACATGAAAAATTCTTAAGGTAAAAAATGTACATGTGGAATTCTTAAGGTAAAAAAATGTACATGTGGAATTCTTAAAGTAAAAAAATGTACATGTGGAATTCTTAAGGTAAAAAGATGTACATGTGGAATTCTTAAGGTAAAAAATGTACATGTGGAATTCTTAAGGTAAAAAATGTACATGAAGAATTCTTAAGGTAAAAAATGTACATGTGGAATTCTTAAGGTAAAAAATGTACATTAAGATTCTTAAGGTAAAAAATGTACATTAAGATTCTTATACTTGGCAGATCCACCTCCTCTGGTATCACACAGCTAATGTGACAAAGTTTCCAGTTGGCCATAATAGCATGGTTTACAGAAATGAGTATCTAGTTTTTTTAGTGTGCTACAAAGCTTAGAATGATGCCAGGTGCTTTCCGTTTTTGTTATGCATAGGCAGCTGTTTATACTGTTTTAGTGTTGGACTGGTACTTGTCAGGCTATTATTCTGGTGGAAGTGGACTTTACAGATGGACTGGTACTTGTCAGGCTTTTATTCTGGTGGAAGTGGATTTTACTGTTGGGCTGGTATTTGTCAGGCTGTTAAACTGGTGGATGTGGATTTTACTGTTGGGTTCATATTTGTCAGGCAATTTTTCTGATGTATCTGGATTTTACTGTTGGGCTGGTATTTGTCAGGCCGTTTTTCTGGTGGATGTGGATTTTATTGTTTGGCTGGTATTTGTCAAACCGTTACTCTGGTGGATGTGGATTTTACTCTTGGGCTGGTATTTGTCAGGCTGTTACTCTGGTGGATGTGGACTTTACTGCCGGGCTGGTATTTGTCAGGCCGTCACTCTGACGGATGTGGATTTTACTGTTGGGCTGGTATTTGTCAGGCCGTCACTCTGGCGGATATGGACTTTACTGTTGGGCTGGTATTTGTCAGGCCGTCACTCTGGCAGATGTGATTTTACTATTGGGCTGGTATTTGTCAGGCCGTCACTATGGCAGATTTGGATTTTGCTGTTGGACTGGTATTTGTCAGGTTGTTTCTCTGGTGGATGTGGATCCTGGGCTGTTTTTACTCAGATGGATATTGATTTTTTTAAAGTAAAAAGGCAGTTTAATATCAGCAATATGTTACTTGCTAGTATTCCATATGTCTGTTAATCTGAGATGGAATTACCCTTGAGCATATTATAAGAATTTGTCTCCCCTTGAATGAACCTCATTGAAATTTTGGAAAGAATCCTGTATACGATACAGAACCAGTTTGCTGCCCAAATCATTGTCACATGCGCAGTAGTCCTTATCTTTTTGTAGGACTCTATTGCAGTTTTGGAACATCAGTATGAGAATTTGTGTCTTAAATGGCTTGTGAGATAAACTGTTCATCAGGCTTATTTGCACAGATTTGGAACATCAGTATGAGAATTTGTGCCTTAAATGGCTTGTGGGATAAACTGTTCATCAGGCTTATTTGCACAGATTTGGAACATCAGTATGAGAATTTGTGCCTTAAATGGCTTGTGGGATAAACTGTTCATCAGGCTTATTTGCACAGATTTGGAACATCAGTATGAGAATTTGTGCCTTAAATGGCTTGTGGGATAAACTGTTCATCACAGATTTGCATATTCCCTCAGTTCAAATATTAAGCCCATTTCTTTGTAAGTTTTCCAGGCAGTTGTTGTTAACATTTTCAGCAGTTCCTGATAAACATCCCTTGCCACTATCACTTGCAGCCCCACCCTCCTCTGTATGTTCTCATCCTTAAAGCCATATTTTATTGTATCAGTAGATCAGTTATCTTGTTTTTTTATAGTATTTGTTGTTTAAAGACACCTCATCTTGTAAAACTTGCACATTATTTATATGTACACATTCTTGTAGAGAGTCTCATGGAATATTGGTCAGTTGACCAGATGAGATTCTTCTTTAAAATAAAGTCATTATTATTATTCCACACTGTAGACGTCATAGCAATATGACTAAAAATTTGTTAAAGCTACAATAAAAATCCAAGTCACACACACATACAGTTAGAGCCATATTGATACGATGTCATCAGTGTGGCATTTTATATTGATGTCTAGCACTGGGGTATCATGCTCCAGACATGTAGCATGATGTCACACCCAGTCACATTATCCTGACACTAGGCTGACCAATCCTTACACTAACCTCTTAATCAGCGCCTAGCAAGGCAGCTCCTAGTACCATTTTTAGAAGTCTTTGGTATGACCTGGTCGGGATTTGAACCAGTGACCTCCAACATCTGAGGTAGAAGCTCTAACAATTGAGGCCACCTGAACAGTATGGAGTCAGTAAGACACAGGTAAGAATGTGTACTGAATGTGATGGATGTAGTAAGACACAGGTAAGAATGTATACTGAATGTGATGGATGTAGTAAGACACAGGTAAGAGTGTATGCTGAATGTGATGGATGTAGTAAGACAGGTGAGAATGTATACTGAATGTGATGGAGGTAGTAAGACATGGGTAAGAATGTATACTGAATGTGATGGAGGTAGTAAGACATGGGTAAGAATGTATACTGAATGTGATGGAGGTAGTAAGACACGGGTAGGAATGTATACTGAATGTGATGGAGGTAGTAAGACACAGGTAAGAATGTATACTGAATGTGATGGATCTAGTAAGACACAGGTAAGAATGTATACTGAATGTGATGGAGTTGGTAAGACAAAGGTTGGAATGTATAAGAATGTGATGAAGGTAGCAAGACAAAGGTAAGAATGTATACAGAATGTGATGGAGGTAGTAAGACACAGGTAAGAATGTATACTGAATGTGATGGATGTAGTAAGACACAGGTAAGAATGTATACTAAATGTGATGGAGGTAATAAGAGAAAGGTACAAATATTTTAGTACCTTAGCAAAGTATATGTGATTCAGTTTGTTTTTCAAATGAGTCATTTTTAGTGACCAGTTTAATAAACTCCCTCAGCATGGTTACATGGTAATAAAATCTGGTGTCAAAACACCATTACAGTTGAAAAGACAAACTCACATTAGGCTGTTTTTACAGTTTTGTTGTAAAATATTGTGTTCAACTTCAAATCATATTTAGTAGAGGCAGAATATAATTTATTCCATTTTTTTATTTTAAATTATTTCTGTGAACTGGTCATTTGTTTATAAGTATGCTTTTTCATTAACCTGTGATGCTTTTATGTTTTATTGCCTTGGTGTCTAGAAAATGGTGTTTATGTTTCCTTGGTGTGTAGAAAATGGTGTTTATAGCTAAGAAAGCAGTTCTTTGGCACAACAATATCACTGATAATAGTTTTCAGTATCCTCATTGAAATATAGTTGGACCCCAAAGGGATATTGAATGATGATATTCAATTTTAGCCTGTGTTTCACAGTTTTTGAATATAGGACACAATCTTTGGGTTTGCCATATTCCTCTTATTCTAATATTACAGGAGAGTCCACCTCAGTGGCTCAGTGGTTAGTATGGTTGATTCAAAAGAGTTCTGGTTCCTAGTTTCAGACCAAGCCAGTATGGTTACCATGGTGTGCCCCCAGGGCAAGGCACTTGATTCCAGTTGCCATAAAACACCAAAACAAATATCGAAGTTAACCTGCAGTTGTGATGCTAAAACACTACTATTGTTAAAAAGCAATGGAAGCCAGGATTCTTTCATAGGACTGCATGTTGAACTGCACTGAGAGGGAATACAGAGTGCTGTAGCGAATATGACAGCTTTATTACTGAAACAGCGCTGTATTTATTAAAGCCACTAGAGCAATGTAACCATTATTGATTTTTTTCCCCTTTGAACACAATTATTTAACCTTTCATCTATTGTATTGGTTTTCCATGCATTCTTAGGACAAGTCATTTTTTGTTCTTAGTTGAGGGCAGCTGTTTCCAGGCAACTGTACCATTATTGCTTATTATTTTTATATTACTTAAGGCAGTCCATGAATTGTTTTAACTTTGATTTTCACCAGCATGCAATAAACCTAGCACATTTGCCTGAAAAACATGCTGACAGAACCAAATTTATTGAGAATAAATGTGCATTACATCGACATATTAAGTTGATTGAGTCAGTCTTAGGAATATTGTCTCTGTATTTGAAATGCATTTGTGACACTATATTATTGCTCATATAGTCTTTGCATGCACTAATGGGAAAGTCAGAATGTCTCTTACACACAAAGACCTTTGCTTCATTTAAACGTTAAACAGTTGAGGGAAAAATAGATTGTCTTTGAAATGGACTTAATAATCACTCTTTGTCCAGTAGATCCTGTCATTGATTGTGGTGCTGTGAAAATAGGTTCTATTCGTCAAGGTAGATAGTCTGAAATTACAACAATGGCTTGCAGAGGGAAGAATTTACATGTCTAGAGGAAGACACATTCATTTCATGTTTGTACATATATCCCTTTGAATTCATTGAAATGTAGCAAGTCTATAGAGGTGTGCATACATATTCCAAAAAAAAGAAGTTTTAGAGTGGTTTTCTATTAGCACATGGTCCTACTGGCTTGGCACAAATGCAGGTGGTGAGTAACCCTTTGTCTTTTCAATTAGGACTGGCCCACATCTCAAGTTAGGACTGTGCCACATCATCAGTTAGTAGAATTTGCCACATTATCAGTTGTGATTGTGCCACATCTTCAATTAGGACAGTATCACATCTTCAGTTAGGACTGTGTTACATCTTTAATTAGGACTGTGTCACATCTTCAGTTAAGAGAGTGTCATATCTTCAGTTAGGACTGACACATAATCAGGACAGTGTCGCATCTTAAGGTCAGACTTTGTCACATCTTCAGTCAGAACTGTGCCACACAACAAATTAATTTAAATTTTGAAAATAACAAGTTGAAGAATAACAAAAGTCAATATGTGCAGCTAATTTGGGAAAGTATTTTTTTCTTTTGTTGCATTTCATTTTTTTGATGAAGAGAAAAATGAAAATGAACTGACTGATATAAAGTTGATGAATTTTATTATTCTTTTCATCCCTGGTTGGATTTGTGGATTGTGTATTGGATTCATTTTTTGTCCCTTGTTGGAGATGTGGATAATATATGGGATTCACTTTTTTATCACAGGTTGGAGATGTGGATTGTGTATGGGATTCACATTTTATTCCTGTTTGGAGATGTGAATTGTATATAGGATTCACTTTTTATCCCTGTTTGGAGATGTGGGTTGCAAATAGGATTCACTTTGTTCTTTGGTCCATGAGTTTGTTCATCTTTCTAATAATTGTTATTCCTTCTAGCTGATAGATAAGCCCAAAATGAAACCAAGCTTGCATTATAAATGCATCAAATTCTTGGGCTTAAGGTCAGTTGTGTTGGGTACGAAAACTGGGTCAGTGTGGTTTATTATTCAGGGTTTATTCTAAATGGGTACAAAAACAGGGTGGATGTCATTTACTATCCAGGATTTATTATATGTTGGTACAAAAAATGGGTAGTTGTGCTTTACTATCCAGGTTTTATTATATGTTGGTATGAAAAATGGGTAGTTGTGCTTTACTATCCAGGATTTATTATATGTTGGTACAAAAAATGGGTAGTTGTGCTTTACTATCTAGGGTTTATTATATGTTGGTACGAAAAATGGGTCATTGTGCTTTACTATCTAGGGTTTATTTTTTGTTGGGTACCAGAACTGGGTAGATATGATTTACTATCCAGGATTTATTCTACATTGCTTATAAATCCTGCCAGAAGATCTAAATCTGATATATTTTCATGTAGTTGCCAAAAGAAGTTTATGATGGGTGTATATTAGGATAAAAGTTGAATATGGGCCAAATTTTGGGTTGCAACAACCTACTTTCCAAGGGTTTGTTTTACATTGCTCAATGTTACATATACCCATTCATATGTTGCCAGCAAATTTGCAGTGTGTGTACATCTTGGAAAGTAAGATCATGTGACCAGCATCAAAAACGGGGTTAATGTGACCTGCTTTTTCAGGATCTATTTAATGTTGCTTAAAGATAGTGGCCAGCTTATTTGAGCATAGAAGCAGGGTCTTGTGAACTACTGTTAAGTAATAATTCTTGTTTTATTGCAAAACTTGCCATTAGAAGCATATAGTTCTTCCCTACCAAATGATTATTACACAACTTGGCTATAGAAGCATATAGTATTTCCCTACCAAATGATTATTATACAGTTTTGCTTTTGAAGCATATAATACTTTCCTGCCAAATGTTATTACCCAAGTTCTTCCCTACCAAATGATTATTACACAACTTGGCTATACAAGCATATAGTATTTCCCTACCAAATGATTATTATACAGTTTTGCTTTTGAAGCATATAATACTTTCCTGCCAAATGTTATTACCCAACTTGCCATTAGAAGCATATAGTGCTTGCTTACTAGTTACTTATACATCTGTGTATTAGAATCGTGTAGTACATGTACTTCTCTACTACATATTATTACAGAACTTGCATTCGAAGCATATAAATGTTATTACAGAACTTGCCATTAGAAGCATATAAATGTTATTACACAACTTGCCATTAGAAGCATATAAATGTTATTACACAACTTGCCATTAGAAGCATATAAATGTTATTGCACAACTTACCATTAGAAGCATATAAATGTTATTATACAACTTGCCATTAGAAGCATATAAATGTTATTGCACAACTTGCCATTAGAAGCATATAAATGTTATTACACAACTTGCCATTAGAAGCATATATTACTTTCCTACCAAATGCTTACTTAACTGATTGCATATTTAGTCACTGTGAAACAAGGTCCAGATAGACATCAGTTTCCTCACCTACTTTATCTGTTGTAGAAAATAAGGCAAGCAGTGTTGTTAAGTTATCAATTAACAGAATTAGGAACTAAATGATCAATAGCAAATTCCCTTAAAAAAATTGCAAAATATAATTGTAAGATGGTTTTTTACTGCAGGTATCAGTTCTTTAATTTACAAAATAAACAGTATGAATAATAATTGATTTGAAAATAGTCATGACAAATCAACTGAAATGCAAATACATGAGTATGCATAGAGCATAAAATCGGGGGAATTACATGACTTGTAAGATGTACAAAATATGACAGTATTATTTCAGTTTTCTGAAGTGATAATAGATAAGTTGATATTTCAGGATTAAGCGCTTTTGACACATATTTCTAGTTTATGGATATTTGATTGGTGAGATTATATGTTCTTCATGAAATGGTGCTGATCTCTATCTTGCTTGTCCTGGCACACAGTTCACACATCTATCACCACACAGTTCACACATCTATCACCACACACTTCACACAACTATCACCACACAGTTCACACATCTATCACCACACAGTTCACACATCTATCACCACACAGTTCACACATCCATCACTACACAGTTCACACATTCATCACCACACAGTTCACACATCCATCACCACACAGTTCACACATCCATCACAACACAGTTCACACATCCATCACCACACAATTAACACATCCATTAACACACAATTAACACATCCATTACCACAGAGTTGATACATCCATTACCACAGAGTTAACACATTCATCACCACAGAGTTAACACAGCCATTACAATGCAGTTAACACATCCATTACCACACAGTTAACACATCCATTACCACACAGTTAACACATCCATTACCACACAATTAACACATCCATTACCACACAGTTACCAAATCCATTACCACACAGTTAACACATCCATTACCAAAGTTAACACATCCATCACCACACAGTTGACACATCCATCACCACACAGTTGACACATCCATCACCACACAGTTAACTGGTCCATCACCACAGAGTTAACACATCCATTACCACACAGTTAACACATCCATTACCACACAGTTAACACATCCATCACCACACAGTTAACACATTGATCACTAAAGATACTTATTAGACAAATAATTAAACTTTCATGAGACTTCTTCAGTCTGAATTAAAACTTCAAGGACTAGCATGCTTAGGAAAAACTTATGGGAGTTCATGTTGATAAGAATCTAGACAGCTGTAAAGAAGTGAAACATTTGTTATGTAATAAACTCAAGAATTTACTTTTTACAGAGGATAAAATGTTATTTACCACTCAACTATAGGAAATTATTTTACAATGCATTCGTTCTTTGGACTACTGCTGTATCACACTCTGGGGAAATGCAACTGATAGTGTTATTACAACAATCCACAAATTTCAAACAAGAGCAGCAAGAATTATCCTAAATTTACAGATAGATAGACCATCCAGATTTCTATTCTCAAAATTAAATTGAAATTTGAATACAGATTAGCCTAGCAAAAGTCCATGTTAATGTTAAAAGTAAAGAATGAAGTTTGTCAACAATATTTGCAGGGTATGTTTCATTTCAAATCAGAAAAAGAGTGCCATGGATCTAAATTGAGATCACTTAGAAGTGATCATTGCAAAACATCAATTCCAAAATGAAATACTTTTAAAAAGTTGTTTGCTTACTCCAGTGGTATTATATGGAATGAACCCCACACAGCAATTAAACCATAAACCAACCGAAATGTGTTCAAAACAAAAACATAGAACTACTATCTTGTAAAGCAATTTTCAGTGTAAATATTGAAATACATGCACTTCATTTTATTCTGTAATGCACTTCATATTCACTTTGTGCTTTTATACTTAATGCATTTATGCATGCTTTACTGTTTTTAATTTTTTCTTTTTTTTTCTTTCTCTTCTAGCTACAATAGTTTGTTCTTCCTGAGGGCCTAAGCAGAGAATAGTGTATTATACTGAGTTACCCTTGTCAGTAAAATACTAGATTATTATTTCACCTGAGTTACCCTCATCAGTAAAATACTAGTGTATTATTCCACCTGAGTTACCCTCATCAATAAAATACTAGTGTATTATACCAACTGAGTTACCCTCATCAAATAAATTACTTATTATTATATTATATTATTATAAACATTTAAGTGACTTTGTTCCTGAAATATATTACATTTTTTATTAAAAAGAATAGCACTCAGAACTTTAAACTTTGGCAACAAAATGCTTATAGAACTCAACTGGCATACTTTTAAAACAAAGAAGAAAAAACCTCAAATATCATATTGATGAATTTTCAGCTAATGACTGGATCAGAACATCCTCTTTCATTGCATAGTAACTTCCAAGGCATGGCAATTAAAAACGTAACAAAAACAATTTGACTTTGTTTTAGTTTTGAAGTATTTCTCATTTTATGCATGTAAATGTGCTATGGTTGGCTAAGCCTTTCCCCCATGACTGAGCAACATGGCTTAGTGAGAATGAGTGGTGTATGTGGTGATTCTTCATATTTAATCACAGCAACTATGCAAGTTTGCAAACTTACAACCAGGAGGGGCTTTTTAAACCTCTCTCCATGCTCTCTTCATCCATTACCAAAATGCTTGGAGAAAAAAAATAGCTTGAGTTGTGCTAAAGATTTTGGCATATGACTTGCCTGTACAATATAGTATTGTTTTGACTTGCTTTTACAATTTAGTATAGTTACAAGTTCAAATTTTGTTGTGCAGTTCTGGTTACATTTGCAAATATATTCAACAGTCTGGTTGAATTTTTTGTACACAATTATTTTTACAAGAAAAAGAAGTTAAATGTATAGCCATTAGGTCAGTTGCATAAATGTGTCATGGAGGGTTGAGGCTGAACAATTAATATTGCCCAGTATATTGATATGTCTCTTTTTATGCTTTGATATGACCATGCTATACCTTTGTGTTGAACAAGAGTCTCACCTGAGCTGTTTACCTGACAGGTATGTGACAGGTGAATAAGCAGGAGACAACACTAATTATAGCAGTTTTCTTCATACCACACCTTCACAACTATATTTAGGTATGTATGTCAGTGACGACTGAGAATTGCCATGGCTTGCATTAATTCAGTCGGGTTTGAATGTGGCTATGGACATAACAACAGGAATTTTTAATAAGATGAGTGAGGATCTTGCAGTGAATTGACCGGTGGTCAGTTTTGGGTAGTAATTTATTGTTGTAAGGTAAGCATATATGTTGTCAAACACAGTATAAATGTTGTCAAACACAGTATAAATGTTGCCAGCAGCAGGATACAGTAGTTTATTGACATTTATTCATTTATTGGAAATAATCATATTGTAAGACAAACACATGGACACACAACCACATGTGATTGAGTGACATTGACCTAGAAAATTGTACAGCATTACAGATGTCATGCAGAATGCCGGTATTTTTAGTTTACTGCTTTATGGGACAGCAAGTCAGGTAGGTTATTTATTGAAAAGGCAATTGGAGAATAGCTTTACCCAAGGATACCTCACTGACTTGGACTGGTCCAGTGCTAGGATTTGAACCTGCACCTCTTTTCAGTTAAATCCTGCATGCTATCCATTGAGCCACCATGGTGTTGGTGACAGTGTCCACATAGATAAAAGCATATACACATGTTCAGCCACTCTGAATCTCAAATATTATTTCTTCCTAGGTCTTAGGCAATATTGTGGGGTGGGTTTTATGGTACCCACCTCTGATGAAGGGGATGGGTGGTAACTTTTTACATTTTTGTGTTTGGCTTGTTGCACATTGTATGAATACTGGTATGCCTAAATAAATGAAACTTTGTGAGGAGATTCATCTTGATGAATACTACATGTGCATCACAAAAATAGGTCACAGTGATGCATATTTTGGACTTTTAAATTTATTTCTCTGGTCATAATAGAATCATGAAACTAGATTATTATTTGCATTTCTGTTAATACCACACTCCTACAACAAAGTCACAGTGACATACATTTCACTGGTTTGGGTTAAGCTTTTGCATTTTGCTCATGACCCAGTAGGTTTATTGCACCCAGTACATATACTGTTAACATCGATTCATGAATCTTGGTGAGGAGATGGATCTTAAAGAGGACTACATCCTCAGCACAAAAACAGGTTACTGTAACCTATATGTCTTTCTACACTGATTTGGGTTCAGTCTCAAACACTGCATGCCAGAATCATCAAACTAGATGACTTTATACGTCTCTATTAAAGAAATCTCATCATGACCTTGATTTCATCATTAACTTGCTGTGTTTTTATGTTTAACTCATGACCACATGAGTTTTTGGCATGCTGTATGCATATGTTTTTGTGTTTAACTCATGACCACGTGAGTTTTTGGCATGCTGTATGCATATGTTTTTGTGTTTAACTCATGACCACACGAGTTTTTGGCGGCATGCTGTATGCATACGTTTTTGTGTTTAACTCGTGACCACACGAGTTTTTGGCGGCATGCTGTATGCATACGTTTTTGTGTTTAACTCATGACCACACGAGTTTTTGGCGGCATGCTGTATGCATACGTTTTTGTGTTTAACTCATGACCACACGAGTTTTTGGCGGCATGCTGTATGCATACGTTTTTGTGTTTAACTCGTGACCACACGAGTTTTTGGCGGCATGCTGTATGCATACGTTTTTGTGCTTAACTCATGACCACACGAGTTTTTGGCGGCATGCTGTATGCATACGTTTTTGTGTTTAACTCGTGACCACACGAGTTTTTGGCGGCATGCTGTATGCATACGTTTTTGTGCTTAACTCATGACCACACGAGTTTTTAGCAGCATGCTGTATGCATACATTTTTGTGTTTAACTCGTGACCACACGAGTTTTTGGCGACATGCTGTATGCATACTATCCTGGATGGAATCATGAAGTTCGGTGAGTAGATGCATCTTGAATATTGTCAAGTTCCATGTCCTTACTGCAAAAAGAAGTCTCTGTGACTATATTACATGATTCAGCGACTTTTTTGAAATTTTGTTTTTAAAGGTCAATTATTGTGCGCTATTTATGTTCCAATCATGAAACTTGACAATTGGGTACATCTTTATTAATTTTGCACCCTAACAACCAAAGAAAGTCACTGTGACTTACAGTTTATGCTTTACTGACATGGGTCAAGTGTTAGTATTTATAAACACATAGATTCTTCCATGCTATATGCATCTTAGCTGACTCAGAAGCGAGTTTCTGACAAATGCAGTTTCAGATGGGAGTCAGCATGTTCATTGCTATTGACTGTTCATTGTATATTGTGATAGGTTACCCTCAGTAGGTTAACTGTGTATTGTACATATGAATGAGTATAGGAATTAGATGTGTGGACTGCATGCTGCGTTCTTTTCATGTAAGACCTCATCTGTTGTGGCAAATCAAGGTGTCAGTTGATGCATAAACTATGTATGGAATGCTTGCTGTCACTCTAAGGGTTACTCAAATCCTGTAACTGTCACTCTGAGAATTATTCAAATCCTGTGACTGTCACTCTAAGGGTTTCTCAGATCTTGTGACTACCACTCTGAGGGCTACTCAAATCCAGTTACTGTCATTGAGGGTTACTCAAATCCTGTGACTGTCACTCTAAGGGTTACTCAAATCCTTTGACTATCACTCTATGGGTTACGCAGTTTGTGTGATTGTCACTCTGAGTGCTACTAAAAAAATCCTGTGACTGTCACTCTGAGGGTTACTCAAATCCTGTAACTGTCACTCAGAGTGCTACTCAAATCCTGTAACTGTCACTCTGAAGGTTACTCAAATCCTGTAACTGTCACTCAGAGTGCTACTCAAATCCTGTAACTGTCACTCAGAGTGCTACTCAAATCCTGTAACTGTCACTCTGAAGGTTACTCAAATCCTGTAACTGTCACCCAGTAAAATTTTGACTTCTAGGGATTCATAGCATTGACTCAAAAAGAACACAAAACTGCATTTTTATTTATGGTTTTTATCAATATATAGTACCTCTACTTTAGTATCATAGAAAATAGCATTCTGTTTTTTAATTCTTTTTGTCTTTTATATCAGTAATTGCTATTTTCAGCTCATTCTTAAATCTACTGAACTAGTTCAACCAAGCTTGGCAGAGAGCACTCTGGAACAAAGGGCATTCACAAATTCGAAAAAGATCATCCACAATCAAATATGACCACACATTCTAAAAAACAAAAAACCTCAAAATGATATCCTCCCTGAAACTGCTTAGCAGAATTTGACCAACATTGACAGAAAGCATCCATATTTTAAAAAGACTGCTCTGGTGGCCTAGGGTTAGAGCGTCTGCCTCAGATGCATGAGGTTGCAGGTTCGAAACCTGGCCAAGTCATACCAAAGACTTATAAAAAAATGGTACTGACAGCTGCCTTGCTTGGCGCTCAGCATTAAGAGGTTAGTTTTAGGACTGGTCGGCCTGATGTCAGGATAATGTGACTGGGTGGGACATCATGCTACATGTCTGCGGCATGATGCCCCAGTGCTAGACATCACTGTAGACTGCCACATTGCAGACATCGTAGCGATATTACTGAAAAATTGTTAAGCTATGTTAAAAATCCAAAACACACACACACACACACACACACACACACACACACACACACACACACACACACACACACACACACACACACTTCATACTTTAAGATTTGTTCAAATTACATGATCTATCATTAAATATGGCAGTCCAGTATTAAAACTAGAAACAGCTTCAAACACTCGAAAACAGACACTAGAAAACTATAAACAGTTTTTAAACCTGTTGAACAGAATCTGATAGAATCTGAGAGAAAGAATGATGACATAAAGGTCTTATGGTTTATTTGTAGGAAAGGTACTACTTCTCTATCACTTATGGGTGTGATTATTTGTAGAAATGATACTACTTCTCTCTCAGTTGTGGGCATCATTATTTGTAGAAATGGTCCTACTTCTCTCAGTTGTGGGCATCATTATTTGTAGAAATGGTGCTACTTCTCTCTCAGTTGTGGGCATCATTATTTGTAGAAATGATGCTACTTCTCTTTCAGTTGTGGGCATCCATATTTGTAGAAATGGTCCTACTTCTCTCAGTTGTGGGCGTCATTATTTGTAGAAATGGTGCTACTTCTCTCTCAGTTTTGGGCGTCATTATTTGTAGAAATGGTCCTACTTCTCTCTCAGTTGTGGGCATCATTATTTGTAGAAATGGTCCTACTTCTCTCTCAGTTGTGGGCATCCATATTTGTAGAAAAATGATGCTACTTTTCTCTCAGTTGTGGGTGTCCTTATTTGTAGAAAAATGGTGCTACTTCTCTCTCAGTTGTGGGCATCCTTATTTGTAGAAAAATGGTGCTACTTCTCTCTCAGTTGTGGGCATCCTTATTTGTAGAAAAATGGTGCTACTTCTCTCTCAGTTGTGGGCGTCCTTATTTGTAGAAAAATGGTGCTACTTCTCTCTCAGTTGTGGACATCCTTTTTTTGTGGAAAAGGTGCTACTTCTCTATCAGTTGTGGGTGTCCTTATTTGTGGAAAAGGTGCTACTTCTCTCTCAGTTTTGGGTGTCCTTATTTGTGGAATGGTGCTACTTCTCTATCAGTTGTGAGCATCCTTATTTGTGGAAATGGTGCTACTTCTTTATCAGCTGTGGGCATCCTTATTTGTGGAAATGGTGCTACTTCTCTATCAGCTGTGGGCATCCTTATTTGTGGAAATGGTGCTACTTCTTTATCAGCTGTGGGCATCCTTATTTGTGGAAATGGTGCTACTTCTCTATCAGCTGTGGGCATCCTTATTTGTGGAAAAGGTGCTACTTCTCTTTCAGTTTTGGGTGTCCTTATTTGTGGAATGGTGCTACTTCTCTCTCAGTTTTGGGTGTCCTTATTTGTGGAATGGTGCTACTTCTCTATCAGTTGTGAGCATCCTTATTTGTGGAAATGGTGCTACTTCTCTATCAGCTGTGGGCATCCTTATTTGTGGAAATGGTGCTACTTCTCTATCAGCTGTGGGCATCCTCATTTGTGGAAATGGTGCTACTTCTCTATCAGCTGTGGGCATCCTTATTTGTGGAAATGGTGCTACTTCTCTATCAGCTGTGGGCATCCTTATTTGTGGAAATGGTGCTACTTCTCTATCAGCTGTGGGCATCCTTATTTGTGGAAATGGTGCTACTTCTCTATCAGCTGTGGGCGTCCTCATTTATAGAAATGATACTACTTCTCTATCAGCTATGAGCGACCTCATTTGTAGAAAATGTGCTACGTCTCTGTCAGTTGTGAGTGTCATTTGTAGAAATGATACTACTTCTCTATCAGTTATGGGTGTCATTATTTGTTGAAATGATGCTACTTCACTATCAGTTATGGGTGTCATTGTTTGTAGAAATGATACTACTTCTCTATCAGTTATGGGTGTCATTATTTGTAGAAATGACGCTACTTGTCTAACTGTTATGGGCATCCTTATTTGTAGAAATGATGCTACTTCTCTCTCAGTTATGGGCATCTTTATTTGTAGAAATGATACTACTTCTCCATCAGTTGTGGGTGTCATTATTTGTAGAAATGATGCTACTTCTCCATCAATTATGTATGTCATTATTTGTAGAAAATGTGCTACTTCTCCATCAGTTATGGGTGTCATTATTTGTAGAAATGATACTACATCTCTATCAGTTATGGGTGTCATTATTTGTAGAAATGATACTACTTCTGTATCAGTTATGGGTGTCATTACTTGTAGAAATGATCCTACTTACCTGTCAGTTATGGGTGTCATTATTTGTAGAAATGATACTACTTCTCAATCAGTTATGGGCGTCATTATTTGTAGAAATGATACTACTTCTATCAGTTACGGATGTCATTACTTGTAGAAATGATGCTACTTCTCTGTTAGTTATGGACATCATTATTTGTAGAAAAGGTGCTACTTCTCTATCAGTTATGAGTGTCATTTTTTGTAGAAATGATACTTCTCTATCAGTTATGGGTGTCATTATTTGTAGAAATGATACTTCTTTATCAGTTATGGGTGTCATTATTTGTAGAAATTTTGCTTCTTCTCTATCAGTTATGGGTGTCATTATTTGTAGAAATTTTACTACTTCTTTCAATTATTGGTGTCATTATTTGTAGAAATGATACTTCTTTATCAGTTATGGGTGTCATTATTTCTGGAAATGATACTGCTTCTGTCAGTTATGGGTGTCATTATTTGTAGATATGATGCTACTTCTCTATCAGTTATGGGTGTCATTATTTGTAGAAATGATACTACTTCTGTCAATTATGGATGTCATTATTTAAAGAAATAATATTACTACTCTATCAGTTATGGGTGTCATTATTTGTAGAAATAATATTACTACTCTATCAGTTATAGGTGTCATTAGTTGTAGAAATGATACTGCTTATCTATCAGTTATGGGTGTCATTATTTGTAGAAATGATATTACTACTCTATCAGTTATGGGTGTCATTATTTGTAGAAATGGTACTACTTTATCAGTTATGGGTGTCATTATTTGTAGAAATAATACTACTTTTCTATCAGTTGTGGGTGTCATTGTTTGTAGAAACGGTACCACTTCTCTATCAGTTATGGGTGTCATTATTTGTAGAAATGATAGTACTTTTCTATCAGTTATGGGTGTCATTACTTAAAACTGATAAACATGGAAACTGGTACTTCTAAAATTACTGTGGAACTAAATTTAACCAAATTCAACAAAACGCATCTAGGCAAGGAGGTTTTAAAATGTTTTTACAAATGATGCAGATCTGCCATCAGATATAGCTGCTATCACGAAAGTAGAAGAAAAAAACGTTTAATTACTTTTTTTCCTATAGACTGAACAGAATTTGACCAAATTTACCAGAAAGCATCCTCACAGGAAAACCAAAGAAAATTTTGTACAAATGATGCCAATTTGATATTAGTAATAGCCAATATTGCAGAAAATATAAAAAAAAATTTAAAATGACTGTTTAAAAATAATGGCTCTTCTGAATATGACCAAATTTCTCCCCGAAAAAGAACAAAAACAAAACAGCACCCTTGCCTTAAAAATAAAGATGCTTTGAAGTTTGTAGAAATGATATCCACTATCAGACTCGGCTGACATTATAAAAATTATAAAACCTTTCAACAGCTTTTTCATAAGTGCTTCACATAATTGGACTGTATTTGAAAGAAAATCCCATTGTAAGAATGCCTTAAAATTTTATACAAATGGTATTGACCTGCCATCAAATTATGGCAGCATTACTAAAATTGAAGTGCAGCTCTCTTTCAAAACTGCTGAACAGAATTTGATCAAGTCGGGTAGAAAGCATCCAGGAATGAAGTTCTTTTAGTTTGCACAAATGTTGTTTGTTCACTGCTCAATAAGACCATTGATACCTAAATAATTAAAAACCTTTGCATTACTTTTTGACAAAAACTGGTAAAAAGAAGTTGACCAAATTTCACAGAGAGCATCCTAGAATAAGAACTTTAAGTCTACACAAATGATGTCAGTATGCCATTTATGAGGCCTTAGATTCTGTGCCAATAATGTCAGTATGCAACTTATAAGGCTTTTGATTTGCAAATGATGTCATTATGCCATTTATAAGGCATTCAGTTCTGTGCAAATAATGTCAGTATGCCATTTATAAGGCCTTAGATTCTGTGCAAATGATATCAGCATGCAATTTATGAGGCTTTTGATTCTGTGCAACTATGTCAGTATGCCATTTATAAGGCCTTTGATTCTGTGCAGATGTCAGTATGCCATTTATAAGGTCTTTGATTCTATGCCAATGATATCAGCATGCAATTTATGAGGCTTTTGATTCAGTGTAACTATGTCAGTATGCCATTTATAAGGTCTTTGATTCTGTGCCAATGATATCAGCATGCAATTTATGAGGCTTTTGATTCTGTGCAACTATGCCAGTATGCCATTTATAAGGCCTTTGATTCTATGCAAATTATGTCAGTATGCCATTTATATATGTCTTTTAGTTCTGAAACAATTATATCAATACACCATTGATAAGGCCATAAAGTATAAATAAATTACGCATGTATGGTATTTATAAGGCCTTCATTTCAGCACAAAATGATGCCTTTATGCCATTTATAAGGCTTTCAGGTCTGCATAAATTATGCCAATATGCCATTAATAAGGTTTTTAAATCTGCATAAATTATGCCAATATGCCATCTGTTACGGCTGTCATTACTAAAAATATAAACTCGGGAATGTCGTGTCTTATGACCCAATTTTCTAGGTCTTTTGCTCTTTCATTTGGCTTTTGGCAGATACTGGTCAGGTGAGAAATCTCAGCCCCATTTGTACTTCCTTTCATCTCTTTAAGGTTGTTTTTTAAATCATATAAATATAAATCTAGCCATCATTTGATTGATGAATTAATGAGAAGTGGTAGTCAGTTGTAATCATATTTCATTGATGATATTAACATTTACATGTAAAATTGACATTGTCTTTTACATGTACAATTGACATTGTCTTTTACATGTATAATTAAACTCTTGCAATGTAGTTGTTGAAGAGAATTTTCAGCATATATTTATTCAAGTCAGATTTTATATAAATGACAAACACCTTTTTTTGTCTTCATTTTTTGTGTCACTGTTCTCTTCTTCAACATTTCCTAAATAGTTTAACCCAGAAAGTTATTTTTGGCTCTACTGGTAGTGCATCATGTGATGGCCTGGTGTGGAGGATGCCCCCACTGTAAGGATTTGGTTGTGGGGGATTGGTTGGATTGGGATGGGGTGCTCCCAATATTTTATTTGCTATTGTAGAAGTCCCACCTAGGCTCGATTTTCATTGGAAGTTGAATTAGTGTAAGATAGATGTACAGCTCCGAGCCCCCAGTCAGGAATGCCGACGGTTAAATGATTAAATATACATAAAGGGTGATTAAGTATACATACTACAAATAATTACAATTATGATGCCATAATATTCTGCAAAAATTGAGCAAATAACTTACTGACCTTTTCGAAGCTTTTCTTCCCTTAGAATCTGTTCTAAGTTTTACCGCCAATTACAAGTGGCTTCTCGGAGTAACCCTATATCTCAACAATCTGTCTAGGCATCTACTGACCCTTTTGCTTGTGAGTTTGAAGTTATAATTTGGATCTAAATTGTAATCACATCCTCTATCTCAATTCCAATTGGATGTTGCTGTGAACCGATCCAATCAAACTTAGCAGACAATGTCCTCTCGCTGTCTGTCCATGTTGGTACAGATGAGAACACGCCCTGTTCACTCCGCGGGCTTCCTTTGATGCTTATCTAACCTCTTAACACCTAGGTGTGATGATTACAAGCCTTTGTCCAGTTGGCACAATCTATCGCCAGGCTGGTGGGTCACAGTAACCTTGCATAAGGGATTAACACTAGCCCGCAGCAATTTTTAGACGTCAAACACATGGGTCGTAATAATATCCTAGTTTATACATGACTTAATACCTGGGCTTAGCAAACGTGATACCTGGTGTCTGTCACCCATCATCTATCATCCATCAAACCCCAACAGTGGCTAATTTTGAATGATTATGTTATTGCTGAAAACTTACAGATAGTTTCAACGCTCAGTACTTAATAAGAAGAAATGGTCTTGAATTCCTGAATTCCTAATAATTCTTGTTGGGTCAGGAGAACATCAGTCCATTAAGGGATTCTTGTTAAGAAAGGGACTGAATATTTGGAATTTCAATTTAGCATATATGTTGGATCCTGTACAGCTAACAATAATGACGTAAAAGATTGGTATGATTCTTTTAAACTTTGTTATTTTGACACAGATGAAGCTAGAAAAATATATGCAGGTTTTTTCCTGTTGAATGTGATTGTTCATTAATGAAGCAGAGGAAATGCCATGAATGACTCTAACCTCTCAGTTTTAGTAGAAGTGTTTGCATTATCAGATGTTGACACCTCATTATTCAAAGTAATACGTAACAATTTCATTAGACCTGATCAAGACTGAGTAATAGCAGTGACAGATAATTTACCCCTGTTCTGCCATGCCTAGAAAGGGGGCACATTCCTACAATAATTGACCCTGACTGATGATGTAGATGTGATGCACATATTAGACTGGTGATAGAGATGTGATTTACATATTGGACTGTTACTGTAGTTGCGTTACAACTATTACACTAAGTAACAAAAAAAGAAGCAAAACCAACAAGTTTTATAAAGGTCTATGAAAGTCCAAAATGAATGAAAAGTTCCTTAGAAATTTCAAAGCTGGAAATGTAATGGTTCTTTTAGAACAGTGACATTTGTAAAGATGGCATTGTCCAGAATTCTCTTGAATAATTTATAACAGCAATATTATAGTCCAAATAATAAGCACTTTCTATTTGCACTGAACAGTTGAAACAAATGTTTTTGCTCTTGAATAATATCTAAGTAAAACATAAAACACATCTGTAGACTTACAACAGGAACACAAGAAAATATGAATGACTCCAAAATTGGAATGAAACTCATTGCGCAGTTTTCTCATATCACACTGTCTACTGTGACTGCATTTTGCAATAGACCCCATGTGACAGATCACACTACTCATTTTGAGTCGAACTTGCCTATTCATGTGACCTAACCTAAGCAATCGGAAGTTACTGAATTTTCCCAGAAACTTCGAAACCCCATCAGCCAATGAGAAATTAGGCCATATGCGCCATTAAGTGTTATTATTAAGATTTTTATTATTAATTGTAAACACATAGGTATGCATCTATTTATAAATCCTGTGCAGTACTATACTGTTAACAGATTCAAGTCATGTAGGCCAGACTAACTCAAGGTATTCTGTATGATTTGCAGCCATGAATACAGATTTTAAAGAGTAGATAAAATCATCTACCAGGAGGAACAGAAAATATAGGCATACATAAAAGATGTGATACACATATTAGACTAGTGATGTAGATGTGATACACATATTGGACTAGTGATGTAAATGTGATACACATATTGGACTAGTGATGTAAATGTGATACACATATTGGACTAGTGATGTAAATGTGATACACATATTGGACAGTGATGTAGATGTGATACACCTATTGGACTAGTGATGTAAATGTGATACACATATTGGACTAGTGATGTAAATGTGATACACATATTGGACTAGTGATGTAAATGTGATACACATATTGGACGGTGATGTAGATGTGATACACCTATTGGACTAGTGATGTAGATGTGATACACCTATTGGACAGTGATGTAGATGTGATACTAATATTAGGTTGGTGATGTAGATGTGATACACATATTAGGCTGGTGATGTACATGTAATACACATATTGGATTGTGATGTAGATGTGATACACATCGGATTAGTGATGTAGATGTGATACACATTGGACTAGTGATGTAGGTGTGATACAAATATTAGGCTGGTGATGTAGATGTGATACACATATTGGACTGTGATGTAGCTGTGATAAACATATTGGGCTTGTGATGTAGATGTGATACAAATATTAGGTTGGTGTAGATGTGATACATACTGGACTAATGTTGTATATGTGATATACATATTAGGCTGGTGATGTAGATGTTATACAGATATTAGGCTGGTGATGTATGGAAATGACCTATTGATTTTGAGGTCACTGGTCAAGGTCATTGTGACTCTGTGGAAAATGGGTTTGCATAACAACTTTGTTCCAGACTAAATTCCTTGACCAAACATTATGGATGGCTTGCACTTAGAGTAATGAAGGAATCTAGATTTTTAGAATCTAAGGGTCAAGGTCATTGAGACTTATTGGTCAATAATCTTTCAAGTCAATCTTGCCCTACTAGTGCCTGGCCAGAGGACCAATAAATAATGTACTGTTCATGGGACTCTTGTCTTTTGTCACTGGTGTTACAATTATTAGTGGTATTTTAAAAATTCTCATATATGTGCACCCAATTTAGTCAAAGATGAAAGTTAAATTAATTACTATTTAATTACTGTTCTTTTTGAACATACTTTATATCTTAGTAACTGCAAAACTTAGTAGTCAGTGAAGCTTTTGTTCATGTTCATTTCTGTATTATTTTACTTACCGATTTTAATCAACCCATTCTGATCACATCTTTATGTATATGTGTATAATATGCACATAATGTCATTTTATGAATGTGTTTATGTAGGTAGGTACGTAGGTATAGATAGGTAGGTAGCTGTAGGGTTTAGAAGCAAACCAGTGGATTGCAGCTATATTGTCCCAATTACAAGTTAAGTTCTCAAACTGGAAAGATAAAGAATTACAAAACACGTGAGGAAGATAAACCCATCCAAATTAACGTACACTTGTGGTAATACAAGACCAAAGGTAAAACTGCTAAAATTCTTTGAAAGGCATTTAACTAGAAATATTTAAAAATTTTGAAAATCAGAGTCAAGGTAAACAAGGATCAAATTATTTGTATAAATAATGAAAAATGTCTAAGTGCAAGTTAAGGAAAAATAAATGATGAAACTTGCACAATTTACAGTTGATTTTGTTTATAATGTTTGAGAGAAGACGGATTTTAAAATGTTATAACCAATAAATGTTATATACAAATGATATTTTTAAAGAATGTTTATGTACTTGTCCATGTCGATGATGTTGGACAAATATGTAATAGACAATATATACTTGTATGGTTACTGTCAGAACTTGTATGTAATGGTAATACAGTTTTTACTGTCAGAACTCATATGTAATGGTATTACAATTTTTACTGCCAGAACTCATATGTAATGATAATACATTTTTTACTGTCAGAACTCGTATGTAATAGTAATACAATTTTTACTGTCAGAGCTCGTATGTAATGGTAATAAATTTTTACTGTCAGAACTCGTATGTAAGGGTAATACAATTTTCAAATGGTATACATTTATATAAATAAATATTATCATGAAGAAGAAAGATAAACCAAGAAATTTTACCCTCAGATGAAAGAGTCCACATACAGGAACATGTACCAGTCAGTGAATCATAAAAATCACTTTCATGTGAAAATGTCTTTGTTTATGACTAGTAAATTAGCCTTTTCTTTATTTTGATCGAAAGAAATTGTACAAAGTCATCTGTTGTCTGTTAATTGGAAATTTTTTTATTGATATGATTTTCAGTGACATGCAGATGCTCATATAGCTTAGTGTCTGAAGAGGTATTTTTTTATTTTTCTGACCAGTGATTTTTTGGCCATTTTCAGAACAGTCCTAACTGAAAATAAGCACAAGAGAGATTTACTTTGAGCTGTACTCAGTCAGCATGCAGGATGAGAATGATAGTTAAAGGATATTTCTGTGGAGTAAAAAAAAGTACAAAACAAAATAATTTCTTTTCATGGCAACTCTTGATTTTAAAGTACTAATTATGGATGTGCGATTGTCACTACCTGGCACCTTTCTTAGGCTTTTGTATTTACTGATTATGTATGACTTGATTATTGCTATAATAAAGTGTAGATATGCCGAACTAGTCATGTAGGTTTAAGATGAATTTTTACCGATATTCTTACTGAGAGGATCATCAGTTGGGTGGATTTTTGTTTGATGGGACATGCTGATTTGTGATCAGTCAGTTATTCCCCTAGGGGTCAGATCATTAATATTTTCATTTGCATTATTGATTTATGATGTAGTTTTGGAATCTACTTGCAAGCTTGTGTACTAGTCCATGGTGATTAGTTTTGGAATCTACTTGTAAGCTTGTGTACTTGCCCATGGTGCCATTAGTTTTTTAATCTACTTGCAATATTGTGTACTAGCCCATGGTGCAGTTAAATTTTTAATTACTTGCAAGCTTGTGGTGTACTTGTCCATGGTCCCTGTAGTTTTGGAATCTATTTGCGAGCTTGTGTACTTGCCCATGGTGCCATTAGTTTCTTAATCTACTTGCAAGCTTATGTACTTGCTCATGGTCCCTGTAGTTTTGGAATCTACTTGTAAGCTTGTGTACTTTCCCATGGTGCCAGTAGTTTTGGAATCTACTTGCGAGCTTGTGTACTTGTCCATGATGTCATTAGTTCTGGAATCTGTTTGTAAGCTTGTGTACTTGCCTGGGTCCCTGTAGTTTTGGAACCTACTTGTAAACTTGTGTACTTGTCCATGGTGCCATTAGTTTTGGAATCTACTTGTAAGTTTGTGTACTTGCCCATGGTGCCATTAGTTTTGGAATCTACTTGTATGCTTGTGTACTTGCCCATGGTGCCAGTAGTTTTTAATCCACTTGTAGGCTTGTGTACTTGCCCATGGTGCCAGTAGTTTTTAATCCACTTGTAGGCTTGTGTTCTTGCCCATGGTGCTGTAATTATTTGATCTACTTGCAAGCTTGCGTACTTGCCCATGGTGTTGAGTGGGTTGATTAAGATTCATGAAACATCAAGCAGTACTGTATCAAATGGAGGACTATTGATTGCTTCTGAGAGGAAGAGATAATCAATGGAGTACTTCACTGTAATGGGGAAGTGGTGGAAAGTGGAGTAAGTTATTATGCCATTGAAGTGTGAAGTTTAGAAAAGGACACAAAGCTACTATATAAGGAAATTCAACCATGACATTATGGGCACTGGACATAACAAGCAGTATGTCTTGTAATAGAAGATGACCTTAATTTTGTACATGCAGTCATGCATTCAACTTTGATCTGATTGCAAATTAAGTAGACCAAAGTCACTTCATTTTCAAACATATTTAGATTATCTTTCATATTTCTGCTGAATAGGCATGATATGCAATGCAGTCAAAATGAACACCGAGTAGATACTGCATTGTTTGTGGAATATTTGTAATTTGACTCTTATGGTAAAAATAAAATGACAATGATGTTAATATCTGGATTCTATAGCAGATATGCATCCTTTTCCAATAGCATCTGATGCCATCAAATCTCCAAACATCTCCCATGTACACGAGAAAGAAAATGGTTATGGTGCAAAAGTTTACCTACTTTTTCAAGTAATGAAGCTCATTGACAGGGGAAGAAAAAAAATTATAAAAGAAACAAAACAAACATGTTCCAAGAAGAAAGGTACACTATTTGTGTGTGTATGTGTGTGTGCGTGTGTGTTTGTGTGTGTGAATTGGATTTGTAATGTAGCTTTAACAATTTTTCAGTCATATGGCTATAATGTCTGCAATGTGGGAGTTTGTAGTGATGTCTAGCACTGGTGCATAATGCCGCAGACATTTAGCATGATGTCCCACCCAGTCACATTATCCTGACACCAGGCCAACCAGTCCTAACACTAACCTCTTAATGCTGAGCGCCAAGTGAGGCAGCTGTTAGTACCAGTTTTATAAGCCTTTGGTATGACTCGGCCGAGGATTGAACCCACGACCTCCTGCATCCGAGGCAGATGCTCTAACCACTAGGCCACCAGAGCAATCCAGTAATGAAGGAAAGAAAAGATAAGTGAGCAACAGTGCAGACTTTTCTTGTCTGTTTTGTGTTTTTGTTTGTCAGAATAGCAAATGATTATAAACATAAGAACAAAGGGGTCACACACACACAGACACACACACACACAGACACACACAGACATGCAGACACAAACACAGACACACACACACACACACACACATTGAGTTGTTATTGTGCTGGACCTGTGACCAAAAGCTACACCTATTATAATCTAAAATAGTTGGCATGTCATTTTTTTTATTGTGACAGGTCATTGTAATTAGCTGTCAGAATGGTCTTTTCTATTGCAACAGGTTGTAGCAATTAGCTGTATGCATGTCTTTTTTATTGTGACAGGTCATAGCAATTAACTGTAAGCATGTCATTTTTGATTGCGACAGGTCATAGCAATTAGCTGTCAGCATGCCCTATTTTGGAGTTTATACTATAGATTATTACATCATTGTTGAGACTCATCCTAAAATAAGTCTGGCATAAAGGTTTAATTTATCAACTAAGGAATATTGGAACTGGTGAGAGACTATTGGAATGGTTTAAAAATTATCATTGAAATAGGATGTAAAAAGTTGTTATTGAAGGATGTTCTTAAACCTACATGTCATGGCTGGTGTGCCTCAGGGACCTATACTTGGACCACTTTTATTTTTAATTAATTGAGTTATATTGTCACTGATACTCAGTCCAGTATAAGATGATTTGCTGATGATTCAGATGACCCAACCCTGAATGAAGATGCACATAAAATTAATTTGTGGGCTGAACAAATAGTTTGCAGATTTTAATCCAAAGAAAACTGAGTCAATGACTATCTGGAAAGTCTCAAAAGGAATATCATCTAAAACCTTTAATGAATAAAACACTTGGACCTATCCATGAATGAAACCCTATCTAGGATGGATACCTGTAGGTCTTGATTTGACTGCTGGATATGTACAAGCCTTGGTATGGCTGCTGGATATGTGCAGGTCTTGGTATGACTGCTGGACACATGCATGTCTTGGTTCCACCATATATCTAGCAGGGAAGTAATAGATAGTTTTGTGATAGAACTAAATTCCAGATATCGCCTTGACAAACTTATATCAATGTTCATTTTACCAAAGTACACTGGGTTTCAGTCTGCTTCATTTGCAGATTCAGAACAATTCTTTATTATATTCTTTATAAATGTCATTTATATAATGATATAAAAAGGTCCCAGTCTGTTACTCTCAAGGTCCCAGTCAGTGTTACAGTCAAGGTGAAAGATCAGCATAAATCCTGCAGTCAGGAGTTAAGTTGCTTGTTACTCATTCAAATGTAATCTTTTCAAAATCATTTGTTATTTAACAACAATTATTCATGTGACCAGAACCATGAAGCATTATTTGCAAAATATATTACTATCAGAAACCATACAATAGAAATAGATATAACATTGCTGTTAATGGTTAACCCCTTGCAATTGTTTGGCATCAACAAGATTTTTAATGTAGTCTTCTTAGTAGCAGTTGAAAGATTTGTTTAGAAACTATTTATATTTTATATTCTTACCTGATATACCTTTGGTACATTTTAGTTACTATTTATGTTTTATATTCTTATTGGATGTACCTTTGGTATGTGCTAGTTAATGTTTATATTTTATATTCTTACCTGATGTACTTTTGGTACATGCTAGTTACTGTTTATATTTTATATTCTTACCTGATGTACTTTTGGTACATGCTGGTTACTGTTTATTTTTTATATTCTTACCTGATGTACCTTTGGTACGTGCTAGTTACTGTTTATATTTTCATTCTTACCTGATGTACCTTTGGTACAGTTTAGTTACTATTTATATTTTCATTCTTACCTGATATACCTTTGGTACATTTTAGTTCCTGTTTATATTTTCATTCTTACCTGATAGACCTTTGGTACATGCTAGTTATTCGTTATATTTTCATTCTTACTTGATGTACCTTTGGTACATTTTAGTTACTATTTATAGTTTCATCCTTGCCTGATGTACTTTTGGTACATACTAGTTACTATTTATATTTTATATTCATACCTGATGTACCTTTGGTAAGTGCTAGTTGCTGTTCATATTTTCATCCTTACCTGATGTACATTTGGTACATTTTAGTTACTATTTATATTTTCATTCTTACCTGATATACCTTTGGTACATGCTAGTTACTATTTATATTTTATATTCTTACCTTTTTTACCTTTGGTACATTTTAGTTCCTGTTTATATTTTCATTCTTACCTGATAGACCTTTGGTACATGCTAGTTATTGTTTATATTTTCATTCTTACCTGATGTACCTTTGGTACATTTTAGTTACTATTTATATTTTCATTCTTACCTGATATACCTTTGGTACATGCTAGTTACTATTTATATTTTATATTCTTACCTTTTTACCTTGGTACATCGAAGTTCCTGCTTATATTTTCTTATTCTTACCTGATAGACTTTGGTACACATGCTAAAGTTATTGTTTATATTTTCATATTTCCTACCTTTGATGTACCTTGGTACATTTTAGTTACTATTTATATTTTCATTCTTACCTGATATACCTTTGGTACATGCTAGTTACTATTTATATTTTATATTCTTACCTTTTTTACCTTTGGTACATTTTAGTTCCTGTTTATATTTTCATTCTTACCTGATAGACCTTTGGTACATGCTAGTTATTGTTTATATTTTCATTCTTACCTGATGTACCTTTGGTACATTTTAGTTACTATTTATATTTTATATTCTTACCTGATGTACCTTTGGTAAGTGCTAGTTACTGTTTATATTTTATATTCTTACCTGATATACCTTTGGTACATGCTAGTTACAATTTATATTTTCATTCTTACCTGATGTACCTTTGGTACATTTTAGTTACTATTTATATTTTCATTCTTACCTGATATACCTTTGGTACATGCTAGTTACTATTTATATTTTATATTCTTACCTGATTTACTTTTGGTAAATGCTAATTACTGTTTATATTTTATATTCTTACCTGATATACCTTTGGTACATGCTAGTTACTGTTTATATTTTCATTCTTACCTGATATACCTTAGGAACATTTTAGTTACTATTTATATTTTTCATTCTTACCTGATATACCTTTAATCCATGCTAGTTACTACATACATACCACCTAAGCTGAAGTTAAAAGTCCTTTACCTACCTCCATCAGCACCAGCTTTTTAATATTTTGAGTGTGCAGCAAGATGTCAGTGTCATTAATGCTTGTTTATTACTGTCTGATTTTATTCTTATATCAGTATTATCTGATTTTATTATAGTATCAATACTGTATGATATTATTGCAATATCAGTATTGTGTGATATTATTACAATATCAACTCTGATATTACATTATCAATACTGTCTGATATTATATTATCAATACTGTCTGATATTATTACAATATCAATACTTATGATATTATTACAATATCAATACTTATGATATTATTGCAATATCAACACATTACAGTATGAATAATGTCTGAAATTACATAATCAATACTGAGATTACATAATCAGTACTGTCTGATATTACATCATCAATACTATCTGATATTATTACATTATCAGTACTGTCTGATATTACAACATCAGTACTTTCTGGTATGACAATATAAACACTGATTTATTAAAATAACAATACTGTCTGATATTATGAAATTATCAGTTCTGTCAGATCTACAATATTAATGCTAATATTATTGCAATATATAAACTATGATATTATTACAAATATTAATACTTTTTTATATAATTGCAATATCAGTACTGTATGATATTATTGCAGTATTAGTTTTCTTGTAATATTTCATTAGCCTGTGTCAGTGTTTGCTGTCCTTGGTCTGTTTTACTTCTGTTGCCATATCCTTAAGATTATCAAAGTAAAGATTATAGTTAATGAGTTGAGAATTTGAAATAATTAACTTGTTACTCATTCCTCAGTAGCTCTGGTTTGATCTTTATGTGCTTCCAAGGATTATTTTTGCAAATAAATATGGTTTAAATCAACTTAGAAATCTGAAGTGAAATGGTGGCACATTGCAATGTATTTCTTTGCATTGACTCAGAAGTATTACCACTGTTTCAGGGTTATCTATTTAACTGGTATTTTGACAAAGGGTAAAAATTATTTACAGAAATAAACTGTATCGTCTTCAGACTCTTCAATAATGTGATACATGAACAAATTATAGCATTATATCCACCCCACCCTGTTGAATAGAGGCGTCTTTGATGACTGTGTTCATCATAATACTGCACAATTTGATAGACAAGCAGATAACAGAAATGCCGGCTTGAGAGCTGCTTATTGTTTGGCCTCTCTGATTCATGACTAGTCCATTCAGATGGACTGGTTCTCAATTCATCAGGCTACTTAAATTTCAGTCAGACTTATTATGAGTAGAGTTTTATGTAGTTAGGTATCCAACATAGCTTGAGCTGTGCATTGTCAAAATTAAGTTGGATTGGTCTATATCTGATCAAATCAAAATTATAGGAATTAGGATGTTGTCAAATACCTGAAGTGTTAACATATATATGAGGGATGAACTGGATTCTGGGATGTGTATGGGCATTCCAGTAGCATAATAATAAGTTGGGTTGGGGTACCAATCAGGTCAACAAGAGGAAGCTATAGTTTGAAATAACCAGGTATGTATATTTTGTACAGCAGTATTAATGTTCTTATTCATTTGTACCATTACCTGACATTCTACAGATCATGGTGGCTTTGTCTGATTCATACCAAGACTTGGTTTAATTACCATGCAGGTATTAAGTCTAATGGTGGATAAGTACATTAAAATGTAATTGATTGTTTTTTTATTCATAGATAGATGGATTGATTCATTCATTGATTTTTATATTGATTTAAAAGTGCCAACTAGCTCACTTGATGCCATTGTTAAAGCCATTTTAAAGATGTGTCCAGATATGGTCTAGTTTCATTCATACAAAACAGGAAAGAAAATGATTGTAATTAAGCTTGTCACAGTTTGCTACACAATCCTATTGAAGTTGTTTTTTTTTTTTTGCTTGAGGTGCTTGACACTGTTTGCTTCATTTTCAGTTAGTTAATAATTGGAAAAAATATGTTCTGCTTCTTGGTAATTTACAAGTATCTTCATTTAGATGTATTTATTATTTTATACTAGCAGTCCCCTTATTCCTAATTCTTTTCATAATCCTAATCCTTTATAGTTCTAATCCTTTATAATCTTAATTCATTTCATAATCCTAATCCTTTATAATCCTAATTCATTTTATTTTTTAAGAGAAATGCTGGATGAAGTTACCAGTTGGATTAATTGACTTGGTTACAATCCTACAAGCCAATATTTTGTTTGTGTAAATTTAACTAAGAAGCTTTATAATGTTGGACCATCTGGAGAAAAAAAATCGTAACTTTCTAAAAGAGTGTATTTGATGTACAAAACTGTTGACTGCACTTTCAGGATTGTTCCTTTTTGTGGAGCCCATATTTGTCTGAAGTGGGACACATCAGTCATTTTTCTGCTCACAACATTGGCAGTGTCTACAGTTATGGTTTTTTGTTACAGATTTTCATTTGCTTACATTTCCTAAACCCTTACCAGATTCTAATTATACTAATTATTCTAATTTGCATACTTTGCGTGAATCATTATGAAGCTAGGTCAGTTAATTCTGCAACATGTGCACTTGTACCTTTGACCTTGGAATATAGGTCACATTAATAGGACATATGCATTTTGGTTTTGGTTCAGAAATTTTTCATTTTCATTCATTTGCTTTTATTTCCTATATTCCTTGAAGGATATTTGCATACTTTGGATGAATCAGAGATTAATCATTGTGTCACATTGGAATGAATCTAAGAATAATCATTCTGTGACATGCTTGTGCAACCTTTTGACCTTGGGACGAATATATGACTAATCATTCCATGACATGCTTGTCCAACCTTTTGACCTTGGGATGAATCTGAGACTAATCATTCTGTGACATGCTTGTCCAACCTTTTGACCTTGGATTCAAGATAACACATTTTGTAGCATTGCTTTGATGGTTGACTTGACATTGCAAGTCCTGGCCTTCTTGTTAAGGCTAAACAAAAACATAGTATGTGTGGTTTCAGTTACTCGACTGACTCAGTTTTTTCCTGCTGACCCTACATTTCATTGGGCAAAAAATTGGAAGAAAGAAAATAAAATTTCAGGAGAAAAAAATAACAAAAGGATATGACTATGATCGAAGCTGTATTAAGGTTTTGAATAATGCTTATTATCTGCCCAGATCTCTCCCCAAGTTTGTAACAAATTACTTACCCTAATTTGTTTCAGTGTTATGAGAACCACACGTATTTTTTTTATCTGGTCTAACTTCAGTTTAGTTTCTTATATGATACCACTTTACTTTTTAACTTTTACAGGTACTGTACCTTATAAGGATGTTTACTTTTACCGAGAAGGTTTATTTTTCTAAAGGCTTTAGCAATGCATATTGTTACCATTTTCTTTACCTTTTAGTTAAAGTCTGTATTGTGCCGATGTATTATTAAACCATATGCATACATACACAAACAAGATGAAGAATTTATGAATGAACAAGATGAAGGATGCATGAGTGAACAAGATGAAGGATGCATGAGTGAACAAGATGAAGGATGCTTGAGTGAACAAGATGAAGGATGCATGAGTGAACAAGATGAAGGATGCATGAAGAGTGAACAAGATGAAGGATGAGTGAACAAAATGAAGAATTTATGAATGAACAAGATGAAGGATGCATGAGTGAACAAGATGAAGGATGCATGAGTGAACAAGATGAAGGATGCTTGAGTGAACAAAATGAAGGATGCATGAGTGAACAAGATGAAGGATGCATGAGTGAACAAAATGAAGAATTTATGAATGAACAAGATGAAGGATGCATGAGTGAACAAAATGAAGAATTTATGAATGAACAAGATGAAGGATGCATGAGTGAACAAAATGAAGAATTTATGAATGAACAAGATGAAGGATGCATGAGTGAACAAGATGAAGGATGCTTGAGTGAACAAGATGAAGGATGCTTGAGTGAACAAGATGAAGGATGCTTGAGTGAACAAGATGAAGGATGCTTGAGTGAACAAAATGAAGAATTTATGAATGAACAAGATGAAGGATGCATGAGTGAACAAGATGAAGAATGCATGAGTGAACAAGATGAAGGATGCATGAGTGAACAAGATGAAGGATGCATGAGTGAACAAGATGAAGGATGCATGAGTGAACAAGATGAAGGATGCATGAGTGAACAAGATGAAGGATGCATGAGTGAACAAGATGAAGGATGCATGAGTGAACAAGATGAAGGATGCATGAGTGAACAAGATGAAGGATGCATGAGTGAACAAGATGAAGAATGCATGAGTGAACAAGATGAAGGATGCTTGAGTGAACAGGATGAAGAATGCATGAGTGAACAAGATCAGAGTGTTTGACTGCATAAGAAGGCATCAAAATACATTTTGATTTCATGTCGGGCCCTGCATTCAGATGTAGTAGCCTTGTAGTATTGAGCACTACATTGCAATGTGGTAGCCCTGTCTTAATCACCTTTTCAATCCGTCTGTCTGTCCATAAGTCCATACACAATCTATTCACCTGTCCATAGATAATCTGTCCATCAGTCCATACATAATCTATCCATCTGTCCCTCAGTCCATAGATAATCTGTCCATCAGTACATACATAATCTGTCCATCAGTCCATACATAATCTGTCCATCAGTACATACATAATCTGTCCATCAGTCCATACATAATCTATCCATCTGTCCATCAGTCCATAGATAATCTGCCCATCAGTCCATACATAATCTGCCCATCAGTCCATACATAATCTGTCCATCAGTCCATACATAATTGGTCCATTTGTCCATAGATAATCTGCCCATCAGTCTATACATAATTGGTCCATTTGTCCATATATAATCTGTCCATCAGTCCATACATAATTTGTCCATCAGTCCATACATAATCTGTCCATCAGTCTATACATAATTGGTCCATTTGTCCATATATAATCTGTCCATCAGTCCATACATAATTTGTCCATCAGTCCATACATAATTTGTCCATCTGCCCATACATAATCTGTCCATCTGCCCATATATAATCTGTCCATCAGTCAATATATTATCTGTCCATCCATTCATATATAATCAGTTCATCCAACCATCTATAATCTGTCCATCCATTCACACAAATTGTAGCCACCAAGGCACTGCAGCCGTTACAATTTGATGCCATTTTGTTGGTGTATTGCCCAAGGCACTTATACAAGCCTTTTAAATGCATTCTTTTTTATGTCCAGCTTTGACAGAGCTGTTGCACTTTGTACATCAATTTTAAACCTCTGCTAGACAGATCCTTGTAACAAGCATAGCCCAGGAATCACTCAACTGATTGTTGTAACCAGCATAGCCCAGGAATCACTCAACAGATCAATGTAACCAGCATAGCCCAGGAATCACTCAGCAGATCATCATAACCAGCATAGCTTGGGAATCACTCAACAGATGATTGTAACCAGCATAGTTAAGAAATCACTGAACAAATTCTGTTGCAGTTGCATGCATACATCATCTTATAGCTCACTGAACAAATTCTGTTGCAGTTGCATGCATACATCATCTTATAGCTCTAGATGTGCCTTTTATGTATTCTGTCTTATCAGTGCCATATTGCCCTTGATAAATGACTTCATATCTTCACATTTGATGTTGCTTTTAATCAGTATAGCTCAAAACCCATTTATCATATTATGATGCAATTTGGTTTGAGCAATGTCTCATTGACCTAGATATGCCCAGATACTCATTTTATGGGCTTTGTCTTGTCAGTTTTATTTTGGAGAGAGTTATAGCCCTTGGGAATTAACCTCATATCTTCATATGAGATGTTACTTGTAACCTGTACAGCTTAAGAACTAATGAACATGTTCTGTTTCAGTATGGAATTAACATTGTCTGATCGACCCTGATAGACCCTCTTGGGTTTTATCTTGTCAACTTCATTTTGGACAGAGTTATAGCCCTTGTTATTTAGTTTCATATTTCCCATGCATTTTTAATTGTAACAGGCATACCTCAAGAACCATTGAACATACTGCGAAACAATTTGGAATTATTATCATGTCAAAGACATTGTATTTTTTTATAGGTTTTGTGGCATTAATTCCATATGGATATAGGTTATGGCCCTTGACAATTACCTGAAGATCTTCACATTGACTGTTGCTTGTAACCAGCACAGCTCAAGAACCATTCAACACATTGTGGTAATGTTTGGTGTGTCCCATAGACTTGCTTGTGTTTTTTATGAGTTTAGTTTCATGTATGCCATTTTAGACAGACTTATGCCTCTTGTCAACCAGATTCATATCTTTAAGTACAGACATCGACTCTTGCTTGCAGCAGCATCGCTCAAAAACCATTAAATGTTTTCCAATGAAATTTTGTTCACAATAGTGTCTTTTACACATAGATATGCCTTTTGTATTTTGCCTCATCTAAACCATTTTGGACAGAGGTATGGACCTTGTTAATGAATTTAATTGTTTTATGTGGGATATAGCTTGTAATCAGCATAGCTGAAGAACCAATCAGTATATCTAGATACAATTTGATATGAGCATTATTGCAAAGGCCTAGATGTGTCTTTTATTTAGCTTTGTTTATTTTGAACAGAGTTATGGCCATTATTTTGGTTTTAAGTTGGACAGATTTATGGGTGTTATTGATTTTGGACAGAGTTATGGCCATTATTTTGGACAGAATTATGACCCTTATTTTGGTTTTAATTTGGACAGAGTTATGGCCATTATATTCTATATAGTTATGGCCATTATTGATTTTGGACAGAGTTATCATCATTTTTTGGGACAGAGTTATGGCTATTATTTTGAATATATTTATGGCCACTATTTTGGACAGAGTTATGGCCATTATTTTTTATATAGTTATTGTCATTATTTTAGACAGTTTAATGACCATTATTTTGGACAGAGTTATGGCCATTATTTTGGATAGAGTTTTGGTCATTGTTTTGGATATAGTTATGACTATTATCTTGGACAGAGTTATGGTCATTATGTTGGACAGAGTTATGGTCATTATATTGGACAGAGTTATGGCCATTAGTTTGGACAGAGTTGTGGTCATTATGTTGGACAGAGTTATGGTCATTGTTTTGGACAGAGTTGTGGTCATTATTCTGGACAGAGTTATGTTTATTTTTGATGAGCTTCATATACTGTTGGCATGAGATGTTGCTTTTATTGACGAGTATTCCACATCTTCTGTGAGGATAGTCTGAAGTCCTTAAGTTCATTTAATCATGAACAAAGAATTTTTTTCTTTCCTTATAAACAAGCCCACTTGCTGAGGAAATGTTGCACGGTTGATGCTATTTTTAATATACATTATATCCATGCACATTGTTCCAAAAGAAATTGAAAGAAAGAGGTTTGAAATTGAAATATACAATAATTTTTTTTGACCAGTTGTAAATTTACAAACAAACTTGGCTGCTTGGGAAAACTATTAATTTTATTTGTACTTTAAATACTTCAAGTTTGTTCTGGATTTTATTTTGCATAAAAGAATTTAGGTAAATGAGCAGCAACACAGTGTTTTACATTGCCTTTTTCTGGTTCTCTTTAGCCCCACCTCGTCATATACAGACATCAACATTTTAAAACTGCTTACAAGAGCTTTCTGTTATCCAAAAATATAACTGTTTTATAAGTATTACATATTTGTTGTTCGTGGTCCAGATCTGATTACAAGGAGAATATTTGATTTACCATGACATTAGATATTTGTATTGATACTAAGTGTCAGAGGCACGCATGAATAATCTATAAACCATTCTCATGTATTAATAAAGTTCTTCTACACAGTATTGTATTTTGCAGAGTAGTGAATTTCTAAATAAAAAATGAATCTCAAATGTTGAACACTAGGACCATGTGTTATTTAAAGTAGAATCCAGGAATGTTTATGTTGGCATGAATCGGTTTTGTTTAATTATTTAATATATACCAGATATCAGGCTTAGGATGATTACCACTTAGTTCAAATGTGAAACTGTTGATAGCTGGCTTAGTACGGTGACTTAGTTTGAATGTGAAACTATTGATAGCTGGCTAAATATGATCACCACTTAGTTTGAATGTGTAACTATGGATAGCTGGTTCAGTATGATTGCCACTGGTATCGAATGTGAAACTATGGATAGCTGGCTCAGTATGATTGCCACTGGTATCGAATGTGAAACTATAGGTAGCTAGCTCAGTATGATCGCCACAGGGTTAATATGTAAAAATAAGTGCTCAAAATGGATGCCTGGCTAAAAAATACCAGAAATCTGTGATAAATCTTTGAGATGAAATTAATAAAGTTTAGCCTGTCAGGTTATCTTCAGATTTTGAATAAAGACAAATTCAGGTGACCAAATTATCATAATAATAGAATTCAGATTTTGAATAAAGACAAATTCAGGTGACTAAATTATCATAATAATAGAATTCAGATTTTGAATAGAGAAAGACGAATTCAGGTGATTAAATTATCATAATAATAGAATTCAGATTTTGAATGGAGAAAGACAAATTCAGGTGATTAAATTATCATAATAATAGAATTCAGATTTTGAATAGAGAAAGACAAATTCAGGTGTTTAAATTATCATAATAATAGAATTCAGATTTTGAATAGAGAAAGACGAATTCAGGTGTTTAAATTATCATAATAATAAAATTCAGATTTTGAATAGAGAAAGACGAATTCAGGTGATTAAATTATCATAATAATAGAATTCAGATTTTGAATAGAGAAAGACAAATTCAGGTGTTTAAATTATCATAATAATAGAATTCAGATTTTGAATAGAGAAAGACGAATTCAGGTGATTAAATTATCATAATAATAGAATTCAGATTTTGAATAGAGAAAGACAAATTCAGGTGTTTAAATTATCATAATAATAGAATTCAGATTTTGAATAGAGAAAGACAAATTCAGGTGATTAAATTATCATAATAATAGAATTCAGATTTTGAATAGAGAAATACAAATTCAGGTGATTAAATTATCATAATAATAGAATTCAGATTTTGAATAGAGAAGGACAAATTCAGGTGATTAAATTATCATAATAATAGAATTCAGATTTTGAATAGAGAAAGACAAATTCAGGTGATTAAATTATCATAATAATAGAATTCAGGAAAATTTGTTTCTTAGAACAGGACAGGGCAAAAATACATTTTGTCCATTTCAGATGCATTTTTGCTGATTTACAAACTGTGTTTAAACAGGTGCAAAATGATTCTGATTTAAAATACAATAAAACCATAAGCTAGACGGAAAATTTTATTTGCATCATAACAGATGAAAAAAGTTCCAGTATTGGAGTGTTTTTTAATGCAAATATTGAACATCATGAAGACAACATTTGTGAGGAAATACAGTTTTGTAAAAATTGTGTATAACCTAAGACACCTGGTCTGGTTTCTTCCAACTGTAATATTTATTGGCTTTCTTTACTGAAAACTGCATTGATTTCAGTCTTTACATTGTGACAAATTTGTCAGAATAACAGATTCCAGAGTATTACAAATTTCAAAAAGAAATATTTGGTATCTCTTATTTGTCAAACATTTTGATGTCTTAAGTTTGCCAAACATTTGGCATCTCTCAAGTTTGCCAAATACATAGACTTCCATGAGTTGAAGTTATTCGGGTCAGTACTTATAAACTGAATAGATGGGGAGAGGTGTAATGAAATATCTCACAAACTTTTGGACTAAGTGTAAATTACCGACAGACTTGTTTGCCTGGGAAAACCATTAATTTTTGTTTTGTACTTCAAATGCTTCAAATTTGTTTCCAGATTTTAATTTGGGAGACAGAATACAGGAAATCAGCTCAGAAACAGAGTTTTCCTTGACCTTTTTCTGGTAAGCTATTGCCCCACCTTGTTGTTAGCAGACATCAGCATTTTTTTGCATATGTGCATCTCATAACAGTGACATTTGAAGATACTGTGAATTAATTTGGTTTTTTGGGGTAACAATTTTTGTGGTTTGTGAAGGAAAATATATTAATTATTACTTAAATTTGTGGATTGAGGATGTTTCCTGTTGTTTCCATTGGTACATAATATTTGTGGATTGAAGAAGGGTTGCTGTTGTTTCCATAAAAAAGATTCCTGTTCATTGGTTCTTTGAATTTCTTTGCTTGCAGAAACCACAAATATTGAATAGTAGTGAATTCATAGTATTGAGTGTAAAGTACTTGTGCTTCACTGTTTACTTTTTAGTATTGAGTGTAAAGTACTTATGCTTCACTGTTTACTTTTAAAGTCATTAATTGAACAGCCTAGATCCTGATTTCTGGCACATCATGCGATGGTAGATATAGATCTCCACTGCTTGCAGCTGTACAATTGTGATAATCATCAGCAAATAGGATACTTACCTGGTCATGACAATACACGGGGCTATCTTATACATGTGGAGGTATTGTCATAAAATGTTCACTATATTTAGAAAGCATTTGGATAAAACATAGCTACTGTTGGAAGAGTAAATGGTTTTTAAATAATTTAGCTGTTCTGCTGGGATTTTATCTTGTCCAGTTTAAGGTAAATATGTGACTGGGATAGGATCTTGTCTGGTTTAAGGTAAATATTTTAGCTAAAACTGGAGTTAAATAGACCTATGAGTAAGGTTGCACAAGGATGACATTAGTCTATGATCACCAACTTTAACCAGCCCCACTTCATTGCTCACAGTAAGTGGACATTAAGAATTGAAATGACAACATTTTGAAATATAACCAAGAATGATCTCTTTAGTTTTATTATTGTTGCAATTACTTGAGCAAATATTGAACATCACTTACAACCAGGATCTTTTCATTTAAATCTGAGTTTTGATTTGTCAGTGATGTGTATGAGCTTGTCAGGTAAAGGGATAGATACAGTGTATATGATATATTAAACATCTGTCTGGTAAAGGGATAGATACAGTGTATATGATATATATAAAGCATATGTCTGGTAAAGGGATAGATACAGTGTATATGATATATATAAAGCATATGTCTGGTAAAGGGATATGGTAAAGGGATAGATACAGTGTATATGATATATATAAAGCATATGTCTGGTAAAGGGATAGATACAGTGTATATGATATATAAAGCATATGTCTGGTAAAGGGAGAGATATGATATGATACATAAAGCATATGTCTGGTAAAGGGAGAGATACAGTGTATATGATATATAAAGCATATGTCTGGTAAAGGGAGAGGTACAGTGTATATGATATATAAAGCATATGTCTGGTAAAGGGAGAGATACAGTGTATATGATACATAAAGCATATGTCTGGTAAAGGGATAGATACAGTGTATATGATATATAAAGCATATGTCTGGTAAAGGGAGAGGTACAGTGTATATGACATATATAAAATATGTCAGATGAAGGGGTAGATAACAATGTATATGATATATTAAATATCTGTCAGGTTGTTGTTCTTGCTGTTGTGGATTTAATGCCCATTTTTAGCACACAGTAGACTACATATGATGGCCAGTATAACTGGTGGAGGAAGAGATTCGAAACATTGTAGACAGAGGTGAGATGATTGTGATTGGTAAGGGCAAGTGCGACCACTCGGTCCCCAGGCTCCCACCCCCAGTGTATATGATATAGATAAAACATCCATCAGGTAAAGTGGTAGATACAGTGTTTATGATATATAAAACATCTGTCAGTCATGTTGGACTTTATTCAGGTATCCAGTAAGTGGTAGATACAGTGTATATGGCATAAAACATCTGTCAGCCATGTTGGACTTTGTTCAGGTATCCAGTTGTTGTTGTTGTTGTTGTTGTTGTTATAGGGTTTAACGCCATTTTTCAGCACAAGATAGGCTATACATGGCGGCCAGTATTAATGATGGAGGAAGAACCCGGGAGAACCCGGAAAGAACCACCGACCCACGAGAACAGGTATCCAGTAATTGCTGGATAAAGTGTATATGGCATAACAAAACATCTGTCAGATAAAGGGGTAGATACAGTGTGTATGATGTAGATAAAACATCTGTCAGATAAAGGGGTAGATACAGTGTATATGACATATAAAATATGTCATATGAAGAGGTAGATACAGTGTATATGATAAAGATAAAAGGTGCCACTGGTGGCTAAGTGGTTTAAGGCATTCACCATTACAGATTACTGACATCTCACCTGTCTGCATGGATTTGAGTTGCAGGCTCAGTCAGCATGAGTATATGAGAAAACTTGCCAGTAGCTGTGTGTCTGTGGTTCTTGGGATTGTTGCATGGGTATATGAGAAAACTTGCCAGTAGCTTCCTGTGTGTCTGTGGTTCTTGGGATTGTTGCATGGGTATATGAGAAAACTTGCCAGTAGCTTCCTGTGTGTCTGTGGTTCTTGGGATTGTTGCATGGGTATATGAGAAAACTTGCCAGTAGCTTCCTGTGTGTCTGTGGTTCTTGGGATTGTTGCAGGTTTTGCCTCAGCCAGTTATATTGGCCAGCATATGAAGCTGTACTGAAAAATAGCACGAAGCCCAAAACGGCAAAAGCAACAATATACACTGTAGATGAAACATGTCAGTCATGTTGGACATTATTCAGGTTAGTTTTACTGAATAGCTGAAGAATCCAATACTTTTGTAATGCGTGTTGAGTACCCATATATCATATCACTTCATATTTGCCAATAAAACTCTAACCCAACATCATTGTTAGACAACATGGTGGGATTGTGTTATTCGTGCATACTCATTTGTGGAAGCCTTTGTTTTTTTCTACCGAAGATTAGCTTTTGGGATCAAGGTTTTGAAATGTGTGGGATGTTCTAAGATTAGGTCAGTTGTGTTTGCTAAATGTAAATTCCACATGCAAATTATAAATATTCCTAAGGTATATTTACTCTAAGACTGCAGTGTTTGAGAACATTATTAGTTCACTTCAGATCTGGTACACTTCCTGGACATGTACACATTCCCATAATACCATGAGGAGTGTGTGTTACAAATGTTTGAGTTGTTTTCTGTCCTTAAACCATTAGATGAAGGTTGACAAAAATTGGGCACAGTAAGAGAATCTCATGGAAATATAAACATATATGTTTTTCCTTGGCATTTTTTTATATAAATTTAACAACCAACATAGCATTTTACTGCCCAAAACAATATTGAATGCAAGAAGCAAATCTTACCCAGATAATTTAATTCAGCCATTTAAAATTGATATTGTCATAAATATATAATGAATATTTAACTGCTTGGGAGTTAATTCTTGTCTATATTGCTGGCAAGAATTGTACGTCTCAGACCACTAATTATTAGCTGGGCAACCACACAAAATATTGAAAGATCAGGTCAGGACTGGGCTACCACATTAAATATTGAAAGATCAGGTCAGGACTGGGCTACCACATTAAATATTGAAAGATGAGGTCAGGACTGGGCTACCACATTAAATATTGAAAGATCAGGTCAGGACTGGGCTACCACATTAAATATTGAAAGATCAGGTTAGGACTGATGATTGAACAAACATACTCTTGTGTATTTTACAGGTCACACATTAATGCATTGTATAGTATACTTATTTTGTTTTGTACTCCATGCAATATGTATGTTTATGTGCTTGTGTGCCTATGTATGTAGGTATCTGTATATTTGTGTATATGTGTGTATGTATGTTGTTTGGTTGGTTGTTTTTGATTTAATACCATTTTTAGCACAAGATAGGCTTAAGATAGCTGCAAGTATATATGGTGAAGGAAGAACCTGAGTAAACATCAGGAAGAACTACC
>JAECUM010011800.1:0-20569 GCA_016617855.1 Megalonaias nervosa | reverse complement strand
TATATATATATATGCATTATCTCATTTGTAGGCTTTGCTATATACAACAAAAAATATGTTACAAAACGTATATTTCATCTATATTCATTTCTTAAGATACTGCATACTAGCTCAACACTTACGATTGTTAGCTGAAGCGTTCGTGCGTTACAAATATTTATTTAGTGATCGTCATATAGATTATTTCTCCACGTCACACACTGTTTTGTGCCCCTTAGCAATCATACCTCGACATATATTTAGTGAGAAAGTAAAGGCTTATGTTCCATTTAAAATATGGCGCCCTTGAATGTGTGCGATGAGTTTGGGGTAAAATTGTTGTTAAGCAGACGTTTAATTTGGACTGTCCAGATTGCCGCAAAAAATATACAAGGCAAAACCGCAAAGGGTAAAGGTGCCACATATTGTATTGTAGTGAGTACCAAAGGTTCGGCTCCACAGTTTCTTATTTGGCGCAGGTTTCATGTTTAGCGATGAAGACTGTCACAAGATTTGCTCTTTATTTATCCAGTTTCTTAATAAAGGACATTGGATATGTTAGACATTATTTAAGCAATTCTACATTCTTTATATCTTAGCAATTGTTGTGTGCGAGTAATTTTGTTTGTACAGTGTGCATATTGCCCTTACTTCGGATGCGAATCTCTTAAAATGAGTAACCTTGCTTGGTCATTTTCTCTTCCAAGACTTCAGAGGTAAATTCGAAAACAAACCCCAACCAGAACATTCTTTGGTCTTTTAATATTTAATTATTTATTTCTTGCAGTTAATATTTAAACTTAACTAACAAGGCAAAATTAACTTTCGTTACTTAATAATTGCTTAGCTTAGTGTACATTGGTCTAGATCGCGCTCATTTGTGGAGTAAACTAGAGCAACCATTTAAATTAGCTGTCTGAGTTAGGATTTTGTTCCCAAAAGTCACATAATTATTAAAGAAAAATGCACACAACCTGCTTATTGTTTTTGCCTCTCAATATGAAATGTGAGAGATTATATTGCTCCTCTTCAAGCTAAATGTACTACATATCAGACAAAAGTCAAGTATGACCTAGAAATGCGTCAAAAGGTCAAGATTATTTTTAAGGAAAAGATGACCTTTCCGGTATTTATGAAAGAAAAGATATGTTGTTTAATTTTATGAACCAAATGCGTTTTTCTATACAAGCTTAGAAGACAGACACTCTCTTTGGAATTCCACTTACATTCTGCAACAAACCACCCCATCCAGCATTTTCTAAGCTCACCTTAACTAATTTTTGCAATCATAGGCTGATCATTGAACAAATCTTTTAAAACTATCAGATATCTGAGAGTACGGTAGGTTGGGGATGACCTAATTTACTCCAATGAATTCTATTGTCTGACATTTTCTTTACTATTTTTCCCAACCGGACGAAATGAGCAAATCCTATTGAGAGATACAGATTGTCAAGGTGTAGAAAGGCAAAAGGCGATGATAGAAATATATGTTTGTCAAAGCATTATTTCCATGTCGGAATGGTAACGCAGTTTGCATTTATAGATCATTCACACACACACACACACACACACACACACACACTCATATGTGTATATATATATATATATATATATATATATATATATATATATATATATATATATATATATATATATATATATCACTAATTTTCCATGTTATAAACAGAACCGTATTATAAGCAAACAAGTCAGTTCTCTGAAGAAAATGATGCATGTTCCCAAGATTTTTTTTGGGGGGGGGGGTAACAAAAACCCGTGCAAAGATACGGTCCTTCATTGGCACAGTTATCATCTTAAATCAATGCATACTAAATCATAAATACACATGTAGTGAAAACAGATATTACATATATAATATTTGATTTTATTCAGAGAACCACGCATAGGTACTTATACATGTATGCTGGTTATATATATAAATGTCAAATGTAGACATGAAGAGTATCAACACCGTGTACTCACCGATCTAGTCTCATGTGGTGAAACCACAATACATTTAATTCCATAGAAACTGTTCCAATATTTAAAATATTGAATAATTTTGTCACTGATCATTATGTTTCTGAATTCAGTGGGAAAAGTAGAAAACGACGCATCGAAAGATGAAACACAGCTATGATTTAGTTAATCAAAATATTACAAACGGTGTCTGTATAAATGTCATACTACTAAAATTTTCTTATCTGCGAATTGAAATACAATTTTTGTTGAAAACTTATTTATCTTGAGCTGCTTTCTGTTATGTCATTTTTCTCTTGACAAAGTCAATCTATTCCTCAACTGACGGTTTCATTATAGTCTTTAACGGTGAAAGTTTTACGTTTCCGTGTCCAGTTATCCATTGTAAATGTCCACTAATCAGAACTTTTACACCTATTCATTTTAATGACTGCAGCAATCAACATCATAAAGGAAAAATGATGGTTTAAAATGTATAATTTTCTTTCAGTATAAGGTATACCTGGGTTCAGGTTCTATACCTCGAGTCGACAGTGAGGAAGTTTCTTTTAAAGAAGACAAATTTCTTTGTGATATGCACGAATATCAGAAGCTATTTTGGCTTACACGTTTAGATGAGGCATTGCTGATAATAAATAATTTCATTATACATTTAGGAAAATGAATTATTAAATATCGTCTCCACCTTAATAATACACTATACACGAAAAAATAATGTATTCGTATTTTCTAAACCAGGGTCTGCTGGTGGATCTCACTACGGACACGGTGGAGCGGCTGCTGACTTTCTTTGTTTACCGGATGATCCGACCTGGGGAAAGCAACTCGGGGGTGCACCTTACCCCGGGCTGATATACGGTGCTGAATATGAACTTTACAGTGGATCCAATCCCTTTACAACAGTGTCAATGAATGACGATGCTTCATGCTGCCTATGCAGACATACGCGTACAACCACTATCATGATCCCAGGTAGGGCTAACTGCTACCCCGGATGGAACCAGGAATATACCGGCTATCTGATGTCCGGTTATTATGGCCATGCAGGTGCCACAAATTATGTATGTATTGACGGGAGTCCAGATGGGGTTTTCCGAGGGTCTCCAGACCACAATGGTCATCTTCTGTATGTTGTTCAAGCAAGTTGTGGATCTTTGCCTTGTCCCCCATATGTTGAAGGACGAGCCATAACATGTGTTGTTTGCTCAAAATAACGACAGTGTAGTTGTTTACTGTTATGTATTTTAATGATACGAATTATTGATCTCGAATAAAGCATCGGGTCACAAAGTTTTGTCTCTGCTGCTGTCTCCATTCCTCCCCGGCCTCTTTTTTCATTAATTTCACTATCTACATAATGCTAGAATGGAAATTAAATTTCTAAGTAATCTTTGAAAATAAACAAGATTCCGTAATTATATATATATATATATATATATATATATATATATATATATATATATATATATATATATATATATATATATATATACATACATCTTAGTGTTCAGGGTCAGCATGCTGTTGTTCCACACTCTCTGCGACAACCTAGAACACTAAGATCTCCGTGTACCGTGCCTGTGTGCTAAGCACTCTCCTGTACGCCAGCGAAACCTGGACCCTGTACGCCTCACAGGAGAAAAGACTGAGCGCCTTTCACATGCGATGCCTCCGACGCATACTCGGGATCACCTGGAGCGATCGAGTGACAAACAACGAGGTGCTTGAATGTGCCAAGATTCCCAGCATGGTCACATTCCTCCGCCAACGTCGCATCAGATGGCTGGGCCATGTACGTCGGATGGATGACGGACGGATCCCCAAAGACCTTCTTTATTCTAAGCTTGCCTCTGGCAGAAAATCGATCGGACGGCCACATCTCCGCTTCAAGGATGTCTGCAAGCACGACATGAAAGCCCTTGAGATCGATGTTAACACCTGGGAAGAGCTTGCTCTAGACAAGTCCAGCTGGCGACATGCTCTGATCACTGGTCTGAAAGCCGGCGAGGACAAGCTACGTCTGCTCGCTGATGAAAAACGATCTCAGAGGAAGAGGAAGCAGCTCCAACCCACACCAGACTTAACCTTCAAGTGCCCCAACTTCAGCAAGGATTGCCACTCCCGTGTGGGGCTCCATAGCCACAGAAGACGCTGCACAACTACCAACCGGGATACCTCTCATGGGCCCATTTCCATCGTCTCTCGAGACTAACGGATGCCAACGACGACGAAGAACGACCTCTGGACTGCCACTATACTATCTTACGTTCGCCCTCAATGGCATGTTCTTGTACACACTCAAGGTTTATCGTTAAGCATGGCACTGCGGGTAACAGTGCAATATATCCACAGATCATTTTATTTTAAACTTGTCTTTACTATCGTGTTAAACAAAGGCAGATTCATATTATGCTGAACATAAATTTAGTGATCATCTATGTTGGTAACCTTCTCGTTATCAGATATGATTACTTTCTTCATCAGCTGATATGGTGAAAACCTAGCATTGGCAACACGATGTTGAAAACCCAGTCCTGGCAACACGATGGTGAAAAACTAGCCTTGGCAACACGATAGTGAAAACCTAGTTTTGACAATACGAGAAAGATCCACTTTCTCATTTCTTGATACACACAGTTCCTTATGTACTGCATTTCTTGCAATTATGTTGATTACCAGTGGCGTGAAATGGCCGCATTAACTACAAGTTCAATACAAACTGACAGACCCAGTCTTCAATATCACGCACAAAACAAACATATCAATATTTAGCACACGTTTAAGAAATGTCAATAAAACACCACCAGCATGTATAGAAGTAAATAGAAGTTTAAACTCTTTCACCACATTTGACCTATTAGACACACCGTAGATGCCAATGAATACATGATATTTGGCTATGCCACTCCCACCCCTTCAATGAAGCCTGTTCGAATTATTAATAGCCCTTAATCACTACAGGTGAGACGTCACACCAAAGGCATGCAGCATGCAGTTCGTTCATATGTTTCACACACTTATACGCATGTGCAATACATAGTTTACCCGCTGATGGCGACTTAACACACTATATAATGCACATACATTATTATATCAGGCGTACCACTGAATTAAGATATCTATTCCTACTTCCAACTGCATTGGTCAGAAAAAGCCTTCAGAGAAAGTTAGGATGTATAAAGGTCGTGCATGGCTGAATCCACGTGGTCTTAAACATAAATAAAGAACTCCTGATTGTTAAGCATACAATGTTGGTCAGCGTGACTTTCTTTGGCTATTAAGGCTGTACAAGAAACCAAAATATTTCCATTTGTCAAGTTACACGATTAGATCATAAACAGCACCCATTACATTAAATTAAATATCGAACACAAACTTTCAACACAGTCAAGGAAGCGTATAATATAGACCACAGAGACCCCTTTTCGCAAAAGGAAGTATAGCTTCTCAAGATAATCAAGATATATCCACTTGCAAACGTTTCTTGACTGTAGGTAGGATAGCATGGACACTACATGCAAACATCCATGTTGTCATTCAGTAAGGTCAAAAGCTTAACCGAAATGTGTAAACAAATGAGATGTAGGTCATGTTTAGCCCATTTTGTTGTACAAGTGTGGAAGTAACATAGATGAATATCATCATCGGTTTCACGATACTGACATGAAAAGTGTCTCGGAAATGAACAAAATCAGTCAAGCTTGATGTGTAGGACACACTGGCCAATTTTGCGATAAGTGAAGTATGCACCATGATGAGTCTTCTTGCCAAGTTTCATTACGATAGGTATAATAGTATTTATATAGTGTAAAAAAGGTACCAAAAAGCGAACACTTGACCAAGAATATACAGATATGTACAATTTTAACCCCATCAGAGTCCTCCCTTAAGGGCTGTATAGTATGAAATTCGCTCCAAACTGTTCCCTATGACATAGATAGAAACATTGATTGACATTCAGTGAGTTTACATATGTGTATGCTTTTGACTGTAGACGGCGATGTCAACACCAGTGGTAGCACAGCAGGTAATATCTACTTCGTACAAATCAGTTAATAAGTGGTATAATCGGTGTATCAAATCGATAATTCTAAATACTAGATCGATAAGTATGTATTATCGATGTATCAGATCGATAGTTCCAAAAGCTAGATAACTTCAATAGCGTAGCAATCGCTCAGTTAAGCGACAATTGCAAATGTGTGTTGGGAGGGGGGCAGGAGGCCCAATGGCCGCCCAAACTTTCCATCAAACAATATAATTTTTTGGGGGGTGGGGAGGAGGCGAACATAGATAGACTTTGAGACGGGGGACATATTTTCTTGCTAAACTGCTGCATTAGTCTGGAGTTTGAATCATTCATGAAGGAGATGAGTATGACTGAGGTTTCAAAGTTATGTGTTGGAGAGGGGCCAAGAGGAGGGGCCTGATGGTTGCATAAAATACACGTCATGCTATACTTAACAAATGTTTATGTATAACTATTACATGATTGTTTCCTACAATGTAACATAGGGCGTTAACTTGTGTGATTGATTGTAAGGTTGAGACACGCAAAAGAATGCAAAAAAGAAAATGGTGTGAAGGGTCGGAAATAAAAGACTGGCGCACAGAAAGACACCCATGCAAGAGAGAGATAGAGAGAGACTGAGAGACAGACAGACAAACATACGTACCTGAACTTCCCTATATCAGCTGATTTAAGTTATTGTAATAGCCATCAAAGCTCTGTGATTCATATCCGGAAACTGTATATAATAATAATAATAATAATAATAATAATAATAATAATAATAATAATAATAATAATAATAATAATAGTACTAGTAATAACAATAATGCAATAATAATGATGATGATGATGATGATGATGATGATGATGATGATGACAGACTCGATGAATGATGACAATATAGTCTTGTTTCTCCAGTCTTAAATCAGCTGCTAGCATTATCATACTTATTATCGAAACCAATGGGAATAACAAATTCAAACCTATACAAATTAAGCAACGATACTAGCAACACTACAACAACAACACTAATAATAATAATAATAATAATAATAATAATAATAATAATAATAATAATAATAATAATAATAATAATAGTAATAATAATAATAATAATAATAATAATAATAATAATAAAACGATAACATTGGTGATGACAATGAATATACTGATAACAATGATGACAACAATAATAAAGATAACTGAAAAATATAATGGCGTTATGTTTATAGAGGAATATTAATTTGATCAAATATAATTCATATAAATATTGTGTCTTGTTGACTTGATACAATAAAGGTATACTAATTTTTTAGTGATAACTTACCTGTATGCACAAATGTTGAACGAAGAGAAAGGTCATGATTATCCACGTTAGTAGTATAGTGGGATACTCTACGGACAATGGGACGTCCATGTTAAAAAATGTCGCGGCACTTTGGCGTCAAGGGGAATTTAATATGGGAAAAATCGGGCCTGTGTAGCGTCAAAAAAATATTGGGCCTGTGGTAGTCTACGGACAATGGGAATTAGCATTACAGATCCCCCCGGGACTGTATACGGACAAGATTTATACGGACAAAATATCACCCTGGGGCTGTATAGGGACAATGGAAATTTTGTATAGCGACAAGAGGAATGGCATAGGTAGGGTGACGTCACGGTACTGGACACTTGCAACAATGTAGCAAGGACTGTGACGTCATGCCACCTGTGTCAGTTCTATATAAAGTTTGAATCATTCGCGTCCGTGTTTGTGTATAGTACATAGCAAGCACCTTGACTTCATGCCACCTGTGTCATTTCTATATTAAGTTTGAATCATTCGTGTTCGAGTTTGTGGATATTATAATATTATACCCAAATTATACAACTGACTGAAACAATTTTTTAGATAAGAGAATAATGTTTTTATGAGTTAAAGATAAAGTATACAATCGAACAAATGTTTTTAGACAAGAAAGAAAAAAATCTTGTCCAGGCAGTGGAGTGGCCCTGAAAAGGACCTTTGGGTTCCTTTTCTTCATTGGCTCCATTTTTGTTCACCAGCTCGTCACTTTTTCAATGATTCCTTTCTTCTTCTTTTTCTTTTCTTCGTCTGGAATCCAGTCAGGATGTCCCATCTCTCTAACCTTGTCCTGTACCTTCATCAAGTTTTGATTTAGTCTTTCAAAGTCCACTTTTCTCGTTCTCTTTTCCTTCTCCTTCCTCTTTTTTACCCATGTGTTTTTGATTTTCGTTACCTCTTCTTTCATCACTTTTCTCATTAGGTCTTCAGATTTCCTTAATTTCTTTAATCCCAACAGGACAAAAGACCACTCTGTAAAATTTGCTTGCTCTTCTAAAAAGTACCTCACTTGGATGACATTATCAAGTGCGTCCTTCAATGTCCTCACTCTCACATATTTACGATGGATGAAGCCTCTTATTTTTTCACCTCCTCTTCTATCATTCCCGCCGCCTGATCCCTGGCTACGTTCAGCAATCTTATCATTCTCTCCATGTTGCTAGCCATTTTTTATATTCAGTGTTGAATGACGCGAATGACGAACACTATTATTTTATATGCTTCAAGCACGGACGTGAACGAAAACATCCCTTACACTCACTTCACATATTATTTACTATCGACACCAACGAACTAGAATGCATAAAACACACACATATTTACTATCCACACCAACGAACTAGAATGCATAAAACATACCATATGTACTACCCTCACCAACGAAGGAGAAAGCATGAAACACACACCTATTTACTAACCACACCAACGAACGAGAAAGCATAAAACACACACCCATTTACTATCCACACCAACGTATGAGAAAGGATAAATCACACAGGTATTTACTATCCACACAAATGTATGAGAATGCAAAGAACACACACATATATACTATCCACGCAAACGCAAGAGAACGCATAAAACATACACATATAAATTGGAGAAATTTTTACAACATCAGAAAGAGGCAGAACAGGCATTTCTACTTTTGAACAGCAACAGCGAGAAGAAGAAGAGGCAAGAAGGAAACGACAGGAAGAAGAAGCAGTAGAGAAGAAACAAGGTCTAGGAGAGAATGAGAACAGTGAACCACATACGGTAACGGTGCTCTTGGACATTTTGGCCGAGTTAAGAAGTCTGAAACAAAGGTATCAGACTTCTTTATTAAGACCCAAGAGAAAAAGACCTTCCCGAGCCAAACAGTACAACCCTGCTACTACACCGGAGATACCACCCCTAGTGATTTCTACCAAATCATTGACAGGAGCAAGTCCAGAATTAGGCCTTCGCCGTGGCAAAGGCTTAAGGCAGTTAAGGCGGATTGCTTCTCGTTCCTATTTTTTTTTTTTTGTTTTAAAAACAAGCACCCAAAGGCTCTTTTCATGGCCACTCACTTCTTTCGGAAAGAGATAATATTAATTTTGCCAAAATCAATTAAAACACAAAATCCCTTGTTTAACCCTATGATGTATGTGTGTGAGTGCGTGAGTGTAGGCCTTATTATTCTAAACAAGCAAAACCAAGAGACAATTACGGTGTTTTTTTCAGTCTGGTCTATTCTGGTACAAATATTTACAATTCAGTGTCACAACAGAACATAACACAACACTTTTTAAAAAAAGTTCATAGACTTCTTCTGTGTCTTTTTTCTTCTTTCACTCTCTATGTTTTCTGAATTTCTTAACTTTCACTGTTGTTTCCTCCTCCTCTTCTTCCTCACTTTTTTCTCGTCTACTTTTCCTTTCTGTCTTCTCTTTCTGAACGTGCCGGGGTTCTTCTTTTGCCGAGGGCACCATTGTTTTCTTCCTCCTTCTCCTCCTGCTCCTGTTCTTTCTTAGGACAGTCTAAAGACCAATGTCCTTTCTCTTGACAATCATAACAGGTATCCTGAATTTTGTCTCTTCTAACACCGGTCTTGCTTTTTTGACGGTCTGGACATTCTGTAGCCCAATGCCCTTTCTTCTGGCAGATATAGCAAGTATCTTGGCTTTTATCTCGAAAGGAGGAAGAGTAGTCCGTCGGCTTGTCTGAAGAAAACTTTCTTATGACACCTGGAAAAGCTCTAATCAGAAGTTCGAACTGTGTGGGTTCTTCCATCGTGCTGGTCAGCTTCAGAGCGAAATGAATACTGAGAGGGAAGGTACCAGCCCTTTATATATACACTGAGTCTAACATGGATATATAGGGGTCCATGGCGTTTCAAATGCAGTCATTTGACTTTTTGCAGTCAAGATGAAACGATCACATCATTTCGTAAAGAAAGGAGAAGGAAGTAAGAGGCAGAAACGTGATTTATTGCCTCGCACAGTAGCTGAAGTCTTGACTGAAATGCATGCCAGCGATTTTGAAGATGAGATGAGTGAACCAGAATCTAGGCCCAGAGAGTCTACACCCAGTCAAAGTCCATCACCACCAGTAAACCCTGAAAAGTACTACCACATTCGAGAGACGGACAAACGCCCCTCTAGAAAATTTAGAACTACGGACTACAAGTACGCAGTGAAGTTTAAAAATTTCAAGTCCGACGTACCACTGGAGAAAGAAAAAGGGTTCATCACCGATGTGTGGGATTCTTTGTTAACCACACTGAAACAGCAATGCCAAGCCAAAGAAGACGATGGCTTGAGACTTTCCATTCATCACGACATTTTGAAGTCACCCGTTTGGATCGAATTTAGCAGTCCATCAGAATTGACGCCTTCCAAAGTCATCGACAAGATTCAACACGTGCAGCAATCCAGAGATAAGTTTCACATCACCGATGGAAAAGGGACACTATTCATGACCCACGTGTCTCTTCCCCAAAGGACAGGACATGGCAAAAAGGTGTTATTGGTGGACGATCTTCGCATCACCAAAACGAGCCTCGTCCGAGTTATCAACCCTCAAGACAAGATTTGTTTATCCCGTGCCATCGTGGTGGGACGAACGTATGCCGACAAGAACGGCACGGCAGAATGGAAAAGAGCCTGACAAACTATTCAAAAATCTAGCCGAGCCAAACAACGAAGAGAAGCAGAACTCCTGTTACAGCAAGCTGTTCTTTCCAAAGACACACTCTGTGGCATTCCTGAAATGCAAAAGTTGTAAGACGTCTTGACTCCACGTTACACCTTGAAAGTGCACCCTCAAGAAGTGCACGGACCTCTGTTGTTTCGAGGCAAATATTTCAAAGACGGAAAATACATTCACGTCTGTCATCACGATGAACATTTTGATGCCATTGCCGGTATCACTGCATTCCTGTCATACGTTTATTACTGTGAGAAATGTGACTATGGCTACAACAAACGAGAACAACACAAGCATTGCTGATCGAAATGCTCAGGATGTTTGGCTTGGAAACCCTGTCTGGACGAAGGACAAGAACGAGTGCATTGCCCAGCTTGTCAGCGCACGTTTGTCAGTCCAACTTGTTACCAACAACATTTAAAGATGCAAGGTCCACAGCAGAAAAGTGCTTGTCATCTCCTGAGATTGTGCCCTACTTGTGGACGGGGCATACGTACCAATAATGCCAAGGCGCACGTCTGTTCACGAAAGAAGCGATGTCACATTTGTCGCCAAGTCATGGACTTGGAACACCAATGTTACATTCAAAAATACCATTCCAAACATGAAGAAGAAGAAGATAATGACCAGAAGAAAGGTCATTTCATCTTTTTCGATTTCGAATGCATGCACGAGACTGGCATTCACATTCCTAATTTCTGCGTGGCTCACCGAGCGTGTGAGAAGTGCATCCAAGAGCCTATCTTGACCCACTGCCCTCACTGTACCAAGATTCCTGGAGGACGTGAAAAAATCTTTCGGGGACCAAACATGCTGCCCGATTTTGCCCAATGGATCTTAGGCCCTATCAACGAGACGTGGAGCCAAGAACACACCGAACGTTACGGAGATTGTCATCGTTACACCACAGTGATGGCTCACAATTTTTCGGGATACGATGGACAATTTCTCCTCAAATAATCATTTCCATGCGAGTGGGTCAAGTGCAGTTTAAAGATTCGATGAGTTAATTGGCCATGCATTTGAGTTGCATGCCTAAAACATTTGGAATGACACAGATGGCCAAAGGCTATTTTCCACACTTTTGCAATACCGAAGCCAATCAACACGCTTTTCTACCCCATTTGCCTGAGGCTCACTACTACGACCCCGACAACATGCGCACCGAACGAGAAGCTTTATACGCTTGGTACCAGACTCACGCCTCGGACCCCTTCGACTTTCAGGAAGAAATTTTAAAGTCTTGTCGTTCCGACGTGGACATTTTACGGCGTTGCTGTGGAAAATTTCGAGAACTGTTCATGGAGCACGGAGGGATCGATCCTTTGAAAGAAGCCTGCACTATTGCCAAAGCGTGTTCCTTAGTGTACCGCCAACGATTCATGCCCGAAAACACCCTAGCTGTCATCAGTCCTCAAACGACCAATTTTGTCAAACGTCAATACTCTGTCAAAGCCCTACGCTGGTTACATTACTTGTGCGACAAGGAAGACACATGGATCCAACATGCTTGCAACGGAGGAGGCGAAAAGACCATCGGAAGGTATTCGGTGGATGGCTGGGACTTTGAAAACCCCAAGATCGTGTACGAGTTTAACGGGAGCTTATTTCACGGATGTTCCATCTGCTACCCTGAACGTAAAACGACAAATCAGTTTTTACAACGAACCATGAAAGACTTGTACCAGGCCAACTGTCAGTGACGCTTGAAGTTAGAAGAGCAAGGATACCGAGGGGTAGAAATGTGGGAACACGAGTACGAGTACCGTTTGAAAACCGATCCCGAGTTTAAGAGCATCGTGGAAAGTTACAAGCTGGTGGACCCAATGAACTCAAGGAATAGTTTGTACGGAGGACGGACGAATGCCACCTGTTTGCTGTACCAATCCGACGAAGAGAAAGGAGAGGGTATCAAATACTTGGACTTGTGTTCGCTGTATTAGTACGTGTGCAAATATTGTCACTTTCCCGCAGAGCACCTGCAATTGCTGACGGAACACATTGACCTGGACAAGATTCGCCAATACAAAGGATTGATCAAATGCAAAGTCTTGCCTCCCACGTACTTGTACCATCCCGTTTTACCTCACCATTGCTAAGGAAAACTGATGTTTCCCTTGTGCCGTACTTGTGCCGAATGTTGCAACCAAGACCGACCTTGTCAGCACAGCCTGGAAGAACGCGCCTTGGCGGGAACATGGGTCAGCGTGGAATTGTTCAAAGATCTGGACCTGGGATACAAACTGTTAGAAGTGTACAAAATTTATCACTTTCCCAAGACAGAAAAATACCACAAGGGCGACGAGACTCAGAGAGGCATTTTCGCAGACGACGTGAATGCCGTTATGAAACTGAAATAAGAAGCCAGCGGCTATGCATCCTGCTGTCGCACTTCCGAAGATTAAAAAAAAGAAATCAAAGAGAAATACTGGGAGCAGGAAGGCATCACTTTAGACCACATCGAGAAAAACGAAGGAAGGCGATCGTTTGCCAAAGTGATGTTAAATTGCTTGTGGGGTAAAATGGCACAACGACCGTGTTTACCCAAGACGGAATATTTTACAGAACCTCCCCGCTACTTCCAGATGATTCACGACAAAACCAAATACACGAAACACGTGGACGTCGTTCGTGAGGACTTGATCTTAGTCAATTACGGAGAAGAACTGGACTTTGCAGAAGCCGACGAATTAGGAAATGTCATCATTGCGGTTTACGTGACAGCCCATGCTCGCTTAAAACTGTACGAAGCTTTAGAACTGATAGGAGATCGTGTGCTGTATTTTGACACGGACAGTTGCATTTACATCGATTGTCTGATTCAACCTCACCCTGTCATCCAAGGAGACCGTTTAGGAGCCTGGACGGACGAGCATCCCGACGACAAGATTCTAAGTTTTGCAAGTGGCGGTCCCAAAAATTACGGCTACGAATACCGAGACCCACAAGGAGAAGTACACACGGAGTGTAAAGTGAAATGATTGACTCACAATTATCGCACCAGTCGACTGGTGAACTTTGGCGTCTTGAAAGAAGCCTTGAAGTCTGGACAGGATGGAAATTGTAAAGTAACCACCCACGAAGCACACAAGATTGTACGTTTACCCACACACGAAATCGTTAGCCGGCCGTTGGAAAAAGTCTATCAAATCGTGTACCAGAAGCGAGTGCGGCTTCCCAATTACTTCACTTTACCGTACGGTCACGACAATATTGGTCAACCTATAAAAATGGACCACGTTCAAAACCGATAGTTCATTGTGACTACCATTGCCAAGCGAGAAAGATGAATCCTTTCAAACAGCAAGTATCAAGCAAGAGCAAACTCGAGTTCGATGTTGTGCCTTGCGATGGCAGGGATGCCGTACGCTATGACCTTAGCGATTCAGTACCACATCATCATGGGAACTTTGCTATAACTACTACTACCATACGTACCCTGGAAAGTGATGCTGTGCGTGTCAAACCTGACGGATGCGAAAGCGATGCCACTCGTTATCGTACACCTTTTCACTTTACTGGTTTTCATGCTGGATGTCATCATTACGAAACCATGCGGCTACCACCATACAGTTGTCATGCAAAACTCAGCACACTCCTGCATATTTCATCGTACTCTCATCGAACTGAACCTGTGAATGACAAATATTCGTTCCAAGTGCGTTTGCCTAAATATTGCGACTATGAAAGTCGATTTCAAACCTTCCGAGGAAAATGGCCAAACTAACCGGGAGGACCTACCCCCGAAGAATTAGCTAGAGCTGGATTTATCTACTTGGGCGAAGGGGATAAAGTCAAGTGCTTCAATTGTGGTGTGTCACTTCACGAGTGGGAGAAGATAGATTGCGCTTACTTGGAACATGCTCGATGGTCTCCAGATTGTCACTACCTACCTTTAGTGGGACCTCGTCATTGAAGTGGGCATACCATGTCGTGTAAGAAACAAGCTCCTTGGCTAGGAGTCAAACGTTGGACAACCCCTAGACAAGTATTTAGACCCCATCTAAGAAATAATCTTCAAAGATTATCAAACGAATTACAAGAGAAGATCTACAAGGACATTTAGCAGGGACTTGCCAGAGTCAAATCTCAATTAGTGACTGTACAACTTTTGTGTCCAGAAATTCACAAGAGGAAATTGACAAAAGTCAACAAAAAAGTCCAACATCACTGGATCAAGGGTGCGTTCATCCTACTATTCCGCTTTAGACCATTTACATTTGAAGATTTTATTGACATTCTTGACCGTTTCCTGGAATGGCAGTGTTCAGAAATTGCTCACAACGCCCGTTACATTCGCTCTAGGAGAAGTGTTTGAGGTAAGAGAAAAGAGGTATAAAAACAGACTAAAATGCCACGACCTTTATCATTCGTGATACTACAGATTCCATGGAAGGAAATCAATGACACTGTTCAAACAGTGGAGGATTACCAACAATTATTACGAGAACTGTGTCCAATGAATTGGGGTCGAAGTGTAGTGTGTGTCTTAGTGACTTGCTTTCTGGGATTTCGTTTACCAGCTGATTCTTTGTGGACTCTTAACGAACAGTACCTTCCATTCCAAAAAGCATGAAAGTGGTTCCATTAAATGTACACGAGAGACTCATTCTGCTCAAAGCTTTGCGCTTTCATCTCGATACTTCTCTACCTCAGCGGAGAAAAAACGATTCGTCATCTTTTAGGTACTGAAGATGTGTATGACGATGTGTGTGTAGCTTGTGACTTACACCCTCACTGGAAAGATGTACGTGACTGGAAAAGTTGGGGCTTCGAAGCTTGGATTAAAGAAGTGGCACACTATGGAACAGATGTGTAATCCTAAACAACTAAAACATTCTGTGAAAAAAGTAACTTTTAAACCTGTGTTAGTGACATTACCAGAAGAAGAACCACTCCCTTCAGGACAGGACAGGACAGTCATTAACATCCCCGAAAAGCCATTCAGGGAGGACCCCTATGTGACTGTACCAACGAGTGTGGAGACTCTAAGAACATTACACACTGTCCCTACGACATCATCTCTTGATCACCACAAATGTTGTACAAAGACTTGTTTATGTTCCACTATGATCGCTTTGATGTATCTTTTATTCATGTACTTAACAATTTGGCTTTTATGTATTTTTGTCTTTCGTGTTGTTCACATTTAAAGATGACAATAAATGTGTCCTGAAAAAAAGGTATACAATATCTTGTCTTCTCTGTCTTCGTATCAAAATTGATATTTTCCTTGCACTGCTACTATTATGGCTACCTCTACTATGTCTGCTCCCTCTTCCTCCACTTTCAAAGTCATCGACGAACACTTAGATCGTGCTAGTTGGGAGGCCTTGTATCTTCGACATCCCTTTAACATGCTCATTGCTGGACCTAGCGGTTCAGGCAAAACCGAATTTGTCAAACGTTTGATCGAACATAAACGTCATTTGATCGATCGTCCCCCTCAACGCATCGTGTGGTGTTACAAAGAGTGGCAATCGGCGTACAGCCTTCTGCGGGAAAGTCGAGGCGATTCCATCGTGTTTGTAGAAGGCATTCCTAGCGAAGACGACGGGATTGTGTTTGACCCTAGATAAACTCATTTGGTCATCTTTGACGACATGTTAGGAGAAGACGAAGAAGAAATTAAACTCTGGTTTACGCGCAAAGGGCATCATCGTAATGCCAGTGCCATTTACATCACTCAAACATTTGTTTCAACAAAGTAAAGCCCATCGCACAATCAGTCTCAATGCTCATTACGTGGTCTTGTTTAAAAGCCCTAGATATAAATCGCAAGTGCAAGTGTTAGCCAAACAGTTAGAAACGCCTTGGCTGCCTCATGCGTACGACGATGCCACTCAAATCCCACATGCCTATTTACTCGTGGATTTAAAACCCAGCACTCCCGATTATATGCGATTTCGTACCCATCTGTTTCACCACTGGTGCCAAGACGGTGGGTCTGTCGTGTACACGTCCCCGTCGTAGACTTAACCACAACCACATTCACCCATAAAAATCTATAAAACCCTCGGTCACTTTGACTTTGTCTTACACATCGTCAACATGACGTCCCTTCAGTCTCATCTTCCCATCAAATTGTTTCGTGCCTTGTACGGTATCAGTCGCGAAAAAAAATCCACAAATACGTGCTCGTGTCTTAGAAGCTAGTCTCAAAGAAGTCTTACGATGGTTTACGGTGACAGCACGTCAATTACTGCAAGGCATCATTCAGATTCCACGTCAAACCAAATGATATTTTGAGAGAAACAAAGTTGCCTTCACGCAACTGGGCGACCCTCGCATTGACACTCAGACCAAAAAGCAAATCATGTTGAGACCTGGAGGTAGCGGTTCTCTAGGAGGTGTCATCATTCGCTCCCTCTTAAAATGGGATCGCAATGCTCCCAAAGTTGTTCCCAAGAAAAAAGGCACTCCCCGACGTACCCAGAAGAAAAAGAAAAAGAGCAAAGGTGTCAAGACCAGGTCACAGCCACAGAAAAAGAAAATTAAAACGCCACAGAAAACAGCTTCTATCCGCAAGAGAGGCACTGACGACAGAACGCAACCTTACATTCGCAAGCCACAACCTCCAGTGGTGACACCCTCTTCCTTTCTAGCGGCAGTGGCCGCTGCTTACAAAGTACCTGCCCCAAAATTAAAGTCCAAGAAAGATCGGGCGTCTTACAGAGTTTACTGAATTTGTCCAAGAAAGATCTGTCCCGATTTAGTCCGTTGAGAACTCCTCCACGACGTGTGTTACCTGTTATCAAGTTCATACGACGTAAAGACAATCAGTGGCTACGCAATCCAGTATAAAAAAGACCCGAGGCAAACAATACGGATCACGCCCCTCCAAGAACTGCACACCGTTACCATCGTTTTCCTTCTTCTGTCCAAAAAGGAAAAGGAAAAAAAAAAAAGACAGTCACGTCATCCAAAAAAACGCTTAGTCAAACAGCGACGTCACTCCCAGGAAAGACACAATCGTTCAAAGAAAAGAAAACGTCATCAAAAAGGAGGATGGATAACTAATCTTTTATTGCCAGGCATGATCAAAACTCTTCAAGCTATTTAAATCTATGACCACTGGCCAAAAATAATATAAAAGGACGCATGTGAAGCCATGGACTTTAGTGCATGATGTGCACCAAAAGATATCTCCTCATCGTCGTACTCCTGTCCAGAAAGGAAAAAGAAAAGGACAGTTTCGTCATCCGAAGAAAACGCTTGGCCAAACATAGACGTCACCCCCAGAAAAGACACACTCGTCCAAAGAAAAAAGAGGATCCACCAAAGAGGAGGATTCTTTGGTGATTTTGGAAAACACATCGTCACCTTTATGACGAAGCGATAGACCCCAAAAAAGGATAAAAGGCCGTGTGACAAGTCATCAACGTCAGTGTATTTTGTTGCTGTGTTCCACGGAATCAACCAACGAACCAACAGAGAAAGATGTCACCCCAAAAAAGTCATTCCTCTTCTACCCCCAAAAGGAAAGAAAAGGAAAGGACTGCCTCCTCGTTTAGTCAAACATTGGGACATGTTGTCTGTCCTGTCCAAAGCTCCTCCACCCATGCGAAAACAACTCATTCAAACTGCCTCCAAAGACAACATCGATAACGTGTGCGAATATGGTCTGAATGTCTTGAAAGGCACAATACCTTTATCTAAACACAAGAGAGAATGTTTAGCCCAACATCGACACTTTCTTCGCCAAATGGTCCAAAAGAAAATAAAAATTAGTCACAAGAAAAAGATGTTGCTGCAAAGCGGAGGAATTTTGCCTTTTTTTGCCCATGTTACTGAAAGGTGTTATGGGAACGGTGGAAGCACCCTTACTCAGAGGGGTAATGGGAACAATAGGAGGACCCTTGCTGAAAGGACTATTGGGAAACGTCCTGGGAGGATGAAGATAAAAAGATCCAAGAAGATAAAGGGGACCTTTGGAGTCAAAAGATCTCAGGCGTGATCCTTGAGATCCGATAGAAGGACGAAAATTAGCTTTAGTGCCTTACGAACGATGTATGGAATACCATCGTTGGCAAGAACAACAAACCCAGCATGTACCTCCCAATCCTCATTTGACCGAGATGTCCCAGTTATAACACGAATTGCAATCATTGATGGATCGCAGCGATATGTCAGAAACGGAAAAATCTCAACGTTATGGTAAATTGTTACAACTACTGCAACTCTTTCACCAAAAGGCTTTAGACGAAACAGCTCTACCCACTCTGAAAGATTTTAAGGCCTTGATAAAAAGTCAACCAACACCACCACTAACACCCTCAGCGGTCAAGACAGACGTAGCCTCACGTATGCCTGAGGACGAAGAGGCGTAAGAAGTCTTTCAAACACCGTCAGCAGCTCCCATCCCTAGTAAGATTGCAGCGTCCTTGTTGACCCCTTCCTCTACACCGCAACGAGAAGAACTTGAAGTTTGGTTTAAAAAGATGATGTCCACTCCACCTTCGACAGTAGTGAAAAAGAAAGATGAGAAACCAGAAGTGAAAAAAGAAAAGAAGAACAAAGCCATCCCATTACCACCACCACTACCACCAAATCTACCTTCGACTTCTACTCCTGTGTCACATCGGACACGTACATCCGTTTGTAAACCATTTCAGAGTACCATCAGCAAAGAGTGGATCACTTATTTAAAAAATGGAGAAGGTGTTAGCCAGCATTTACTACGATCCATCCCATCCTGCAGGTTACGGTGGAGTTCAGAAATTGTATCGTGCTGCCAAAACTCGACTGAAAAGTATCCGTTTACCTCATGTACAACGCTGGTTACAAGAACAAGCCACGTACACTTTACACAAACCCATTCGACGAAAATTTTCCAGAAGTCGACCCCGAGTGGAGGGCATCGATCATCAATGGCTAGCCGATTTAACCGATGTCTCTCATTTGGCTAACTACAATCGTGGCTACAAATATTTGTTTTGTGTCATCGACGTCTTTTCCAAATTTGCATGGGTCGTGCCATTGACTTCCAAATAGAGCAGTGAGTTAGTGCGAGCCCTCAAACTGGTGTTGGAACAAAGTGGTCGTCACCCTCTTCGATGGCAATGCGACAAAGGCACTGAATTTCTGAACCAAGGTTTCCAAAAAGAATTGAAGGAAAGTGACATTTCATTTTTTTCCACCACCGAGAATCCCGAAACCAAAGCCAGCATCCTGGAACGTTTTCAACGCACCTTGAAAGAACGCATGTGGAAATATTTTACGCATCAACACACTCTGAAGTACATCGACGTCATACCGCACCTCGTCCAAGCGTACAGCCAATCTTACCATTGAAGCATCGGACGTACCCCCAGGAAGTGACTCCCGACAACGAAGTCACCTTCTTCGAGCGTCCGTTTGGTACGTCCCCGACAGTGACTGTCCCCAAGAAAACTGAGGTATTGGCAGCAGGAGATTGGGTGCGCATTGGCAAAACCAAACGCACTTTCGACAAAGGTTACTTACCTAATTGGACCATCGAATTTTTTAGTGCCACTGAACGAGTGCGTGGCCGTCATTATCCCGTTTATATATTAGAAGACATGAACGGAGAAGTGTTAAAAGGAACGTTTTCT